>JAGDQP010057434.1:0-12747 GCA_022664845.1 Lepisma saccharinum | reverse complement strand
TTTTTTTTAACTTGGACATTAGAACATTTAAACTCTGTAGTAAGAACCGATACAGGTCTAAAAACTCAACATTTCGATAAGAAATAGTAAATATTTTAGAAAATGAAATTTAATATTCCTCCTTTTGCGCCATGGGTTTAACTATAACAAAACCGAAAACCAAGTGCTTCACAATTAAACTAACATTGTAAATACATAGATTATGTAAAATGACAGGCATAACGTTTCTTTGTTGTTGTATTTGCAAGTTACATTTATTGCATGTAGCTGCAATCCAATTGCCAATCAAATGGTTGTGGTGCCGCGTTTTATGATTTTCTGCTGTGAAATAAAAAACATTTATTCAACAGTCATTTAGTCAAAACTAGTACATTTGACGCTTAATTATATTCTTGAATTTGTTGTTGTTACATTGTCGCTAGAATTTGGAAGTGCGATAATTTATTCTCAATATGGTGCAGTTCATTTTCCATGTTAATAAGAAATTTCTCAGCGTCGTTTTTGCCACGATATAACACATGTTTCGATGGTGTAGCATGGCGCCAACAGACTAAGTAACCGAAACTAATGACACGTGGCGTATGTTTTTTTGGGGTATATGATACGCTGGAATTGGGGATAGAAGTACTAATGTATTTCACAAAACATTGAAAGTCAGCAATAGTGATAGAATCACGTTCCAGCAATAAACTCTTTTAATTTAATGCTTGCCTCGAATTTGGCATTTTTTTTTTACAGCTTGGAACTTCCTGCAATACTCAAGATGTTTAAGTAGCATACCATGCGTGTGAAAGTGCCATAGTCATCGCTTACCATAATAACATGTATCTTCATTTTTTTAAGTTTGTGTGTTAAATAATTTATTAACATTCGTAATCAAATGGATTGTTGGCTCAATTTTTAAGTTTCAAGATCAATCGACGTTGTGGCCAATGTCATTTCACTTATGTGTAGAGACAATATTGTTTTGGTTTCATTATAACCATAAACATTAATTCTTTTCTTTTTGCTAGGACGTAGCTCATTATATTGGATTTCAAATTTATTTATATGACACAACGTCAGTGGGAATTTCTTCCATTTTTTTCACTTTCACATAGCTTATATTTCGATACACGCTTAGTGTGTCTATCAACAGGATATAATGCAATAAAATGCACCACAACAAACACTTTTCGCCAGTATTTTGAATGTTAAGCACTGCCTTCTTAGTATGAAGCCACTCAGTTAAGGCAATAAACGATATAGCAGTGAAATTCTTAATTGAGTTACTTTGATTTTCACGGTATGCAATGGTTTCTCACTTAAACACCAACTTGACTTTCTTGTTCCACGTTATTCTTGTTGTGAAGCAAAATTGTTAAAGATTTATTCTATATTATGCTGTAACCCATAAACTTCGAGATTGTTTGAATGCCTCATGCTACATGGCATTTCATTCTTCATCACTAGTTGGTTGTTTAAACATTGATGTTAGAGTAAAGTTCACTTTCAAAGCATTGTGATCTTCCAATTTTTTATCTTTTATTTCTAAGTATTAATCTTTATTAAGATTTAGGAAAGAAACAGTGCCGTAAGAATGTTTAACGTCATTTTCTATAGGGAGTACATAGTCTTTTAATGTAGTATTGAAGGCATTACACACTAACTTCGAATTACACTCTTTTCTCTTTGCACTTGGTTCGTGACTGTATACGGTTTGATATGCCTATGTAAATAAGATTATCAAACAGATTTGCTGCAAATTCCGCAAGTCACTTTATCATTATTGAGGAAACGAAAGAAACTTTATATAATATAAAACTGAAAATGCCTTCGCACAATTTTTTAAATGCAAATAACTTGTAGAACTTGAATATGCATTTTTTTTCCACACGGAGAAAACAGGTGACCGCTGTTAAAAGTAGGTTTAATGATTATAAGTGCGTATCAAATCTGATGTCTTGGGCTCACTAATTTTTTGAAAGACTCTTAACAAGTAAAACTTGAAAATATGCAGTTTACATGAATATACTAGTTCGTAGCTCTTGATTGTAGGTGTAATAGTTATACACAAAAGTCAAGACAGTTTACTCTCGTTGATAAGGCAATTTCACACATTTCAATATTGGTAACTATTGATTGTAGGTGTAATGCTAATAAACACGTATCAAATCGGATGTTCCCTTTGCCATAACCTTTATTGGTAGAGTCAAGGATATATAAACTTTTGAGGGAAGGGCAATAAACTATATATATAAAATATGTAACTGAAATACTAACTCTTGTTGTAACAAGATATCACAGTAGAGCTTGGATATATGTCTGTTACACGCAAGAATAGCACTTTGTAACTGCTAAATCATGGAATGTTCGTATAAAAACTGATGTTCTGCTTGCACTAACTTTTGTTGTATCACAGTGTCACAGTAGAGCTTGAATATATCTCTGCTACACACGAAGAGCTGTTAAATGGTAATATGTTCGTTTCAGAAAAGATCTTCCGTTCGAACTTGGGAGGGAAAAATGAATCTGTTAGTATAAGTGTGTTGTTGTATACGAAAAAAAAGCAATTGGTAGATGGTTAGCAAACTGCGCACACTCAAAACTAACTTTCATTATCGTACACACCCAACGTTAATTATATTATTTTTCTTCTTTACACTTCTTATGACCGAAGTATCGATAAACAAACACATTCATAGATTGCAGATCCGTTTGCAGATGTTCCGTTTACGTTTTGAGTCACTAATAACACAGTATAGCTTGATTGTTGTTTCATTTCAAACATTTCGCAATTGGCTGATGTTGATTGTAGGTGAAATGACAGTATACATATCAGATTCCCCTAGCTTTCAGTTTGCAAATCTAATCATATATATAATTTGTTAGAGAAGAGAAAGAAAATATAAATCTTTACTTTTCGGATAAACACCAGAGTCACTTTTTATTTTATTTTAATATTGTAATGAAGCACTCATAAACATTTATAAATCATTCATTGCTATGTCCCGTTTCACTAACAACCACTAGAAATTGTGTAGACTCTAGATACTGAATAGTTTGATAAGCTTCGAGATGAACACATTGAATAGAAGTACGTCAAAACCTACTTTGTGCAGTGATGTTTGGAAGAAGAATGCAATGCAAAAATGATCAATCGATTGGGCGGACTTAAAAACATAGGGGTACCAAATTTCATCAATATCAGTTCCGAAATAACGTTTTTAGAATAGTGAAAGTAATCCATGTGTACAAAGAGAATATAACCAAATCTGTGGTATTCTCCTGATACTTGACAACATTAACTTACTCCACTGTTTGAACCTACCTCCACTTTGTCAACCTGGCCGAGAACCTGTGCCATGCATCATATCAAGGATGGTTGTGTTCATGGCTGCATGCTAAATCAAGATAAAAACGTATCTATGCTATAATATATGATATCCATTTTCTAGCAGTTCCCAGTGTTATAGAGCAAACCAACTATAGCCGCATCTATATATTTTCAGTTTCCCAAAAGTGGAGTATATAAAGTGTAATATAGCCGAGGCATGTATATGTCACTATTAAAATTGAATCTGATAAACCACTACAATCGTGATCGTCTCTTACTATGTATATATGGCGAGCGGAAGTGGAATAACATTAATGTCCTCGAACTAACATAATGGGATGAGAGAAGTTTATACAACATAGCAAGTTAAACGCTGGAAGGGTTGGAGAATTAAAGTTGATTAGCCAATATATGTCACACCATGCATGTAAGGAAACACAGCGTTTCATATATGTCACACCATGCATGTATGGAAAATACACTTTCAAGCGTCCGTTCGGTTTGACTTATATATAGACCGCTTATAGAGAGAGTACTAAATATGTATTCGCAATTGTATATACACTTTATGAGACGAACATGCATCCATGAAAGTTGAAGCTTTGGAGTTTATTCGGTTATTCACTGGTCATTACATCTGGGAGATTGGATTGTAAAGGAAATAATTGGTAAATGATAATATATATTATGAAAAATAACTTGGATAATATAGCTATCCCTTAATAAGGAAATATTACCCCCTTCTTCGTCAGTATATGTCGCATTTAAAAAAATAAAAATGGGAAAAAAGTAAATTGTAAAATACTTGGGAAGACGACTTTAAGGAACCTGTGGATTAGAAACCTTCCACGTCTATGATGTGGCTGAAAAGTCCATAAATTGTATTTTGTTCCATATTTCGGTGGGCTAGCTTGGGCCTTCAGTACCTACTCTAAAGAACTGAACATAAGAATTGTTTATTGTTAATTCTAGCACTTATAACTTAGGTACAAGAAAAATCTCAATGTTTACCAAGCATTTCCAGGTCACCAAACATTACATCCCTGTACAGTCTTGATAGAGGAAACGATGGCGCAAACATTAAGCTGGAATTGATAAGTAACATATTTTATAGAAAAACTGTATCAACAACCGCATATAGCCTACGTCGATTTTTACACTAATGTTTGTTTATTTAATATTTTACTACATAGTAGCCAATTAAATTAATGAAGGCAAATATATTTTTTTTGAGTGAAGGCAAACATTTGTGAACGAAACATTTCAGAAAAAAAATAAGATAATCATCTTCTGCAGATTTGATATTATAAAACCGTAAAGGAAAACAAATATTGGAAGAATAATGCGTATACCTCAAAATAAAACATGTGGAGCAACTATATTTATCATCAATAATATTCTGGCTTGCGAAACCCAAGGGGAAGATGGATAAAGTAACATAAAATATTGCGTGATCGGTGCAAATGAACGAGAGCCAAGCAGCATGTTACAAGAAGCCTATGACATGTGCACAAAGTCAGCATGATCGTAGAACCGAATGCGTCTGCTTTACCAACACGAAGCAATATAATAAAAAGAACGAGGTAGTGTGTGCCATTCTGAGAGGTTTTAAGGTGCAGTATGGCGTTGATATTCAACACAATATTACACGCAGACAACATTTGAATGACTGCACACGGGAAACATCCATCGGGAAAGTGGAAGAAGGACGAATTTTGATAAGTGTGGACATACGTTTAATATTGCCCCTAGAATTATGAAGCTTTCCGAACCAAAATACATTATTTGCAAATTAAAGTTGGTGGTAAACCTTGATCGACTACAACAGTAGACAGCGGCAACATTGTGAAAATGGTAAGAACGGACCGACGTCATATAGTGGGTGCAATTTTAAAAATATAAAGCATTATTAAATAAAACTCCAAGGCGTCAATCTCACCTTCCATAATCGCATGTCGACTCCATTGTGAAACTTCTTTGCCCCACGGGCAAGACTTTGTGTTTATTTTACACCCGCATATAGGCGCCACCGTATTCGGTTGTGCTAATAGCATCGTGACTGTACCGAGATGGGGTGGGGTCGCGTTCATTCCTCATACAGATGTAGACATATTATGCGTATTGATTCTGGACGTACACTTAAATGGCGAGAACTGGGATCATGCTATGAAACTAGGAACTTTCTCGAAAATTTATGTTAATGTGATTTCGGTGATCCCGTGTGGTGAGGCATAATTTTGCATAGGCATACCGACCTAGTAATTTTTGAACGAGGTATTCTCAACTATAAATATCATTGTGACATTGCTCTCCTTCTCCACGTCTGATCTCATAGCGGAAGTCTAGGAATGAGAGTATGCTTGGATAATTTAGTTGCCTGCCTGTTCTCTGGACTTCATTCCAATCGAGCACGTATGAGATATTATGGCTTAACGTCTTCCAGTTCATAGAGATGCTTTCATCGCAATAGATCATCTGCCAACAACGTTGTTAGAGGGAGAACTCATTACGAAAATGGCTCACTAACAACCTTGTGGGTAACATGTGCGCACATTGCAAAGCATGCAGTGCTGTCCGTGGTATTAAAACCCTTCTAAGGACTATTTTACTCCTTGCTTAATGACATCGGGCAACGGGAGTCGCAGCTCTTTATGTGTAAGTTCTTCCCTCTGTATAAAAGTTCTATTTTCGTTCTAGTCAAGTGTTTCTCCCTTTTGTTACCTGTATCATACTGTAAAATTGCATATACCACAACACTTGAAAACAAGTAAAAAGTGTAAACCCTAAATTGAGCAATAAATTAGTGATAAATCTGAAAGACGACATGACAATTTCTTGAACCCTATTGAAACAATCTTTGGAACACCATACAGAGCCTACTCATACACAACTTATAACTCATTAAACCAAGGAATGAATATTTTGTATGTATTACAAATCCACTAGTTGGAAAGATATTTAACTTAGGTAATCCTATAAAAAGCAAGTATATTGATCAACACGTATTTTTTTGGAATACAGCAAATAAACCTCGGGAATTAAATTTGAGTATAAACGAATGGCTAACCATTCCGTAAGATGGTAAATTTTGGAATTACTTATTTCGTAAATATAACACATTAATATTGGTGCAAAGGAATATAGTTTTGCAGATACCTATATTTTATTTGTAATCATATCTTGGGTAAAGATGGTAACATGATATTAACGTTTAATTGCTCAGTCTATTAATATATTGACAATTAAGTTAGTTTCTTATTCACCTATTTAAATTAACATGAGATCTAACCTACGGCTTGAGATAGAAGAATTATTTTTCTGACTAATTTCTATATATGTTTTACCATATTTTATCCTCTACGAAATGTTATAATTCTCGTGTATTCTTAAATAAATACAGCTTCTTAAAATGTAAAACAGCAAAGGTATAACAATTTGTATTGGTGTAGACATATCAGATTGCTGTCTTTTACACTCATGCTTCATTTTTTTCAATTTCAGAGTGTGACTGGCATAGGAGAAAAGGATTCCAAATGTTAAGTAAGACCTAGAATTGATAGTTTTAATACAAAACCTTATAATCGAGAGCTTTGTTTAGCTGAAACCCGATTAACGGAATATTATAAATTTCCGAAGCGCGGAACAATAATAAATATAATTTTGATTTTAGTACCTTTCGCATAATAAATTTGATCAGTACTCCTAATTATAAGCAAATAATTTACCCCCCCCCCCGCCATTCAATGTTTAGTAAAAGAGTAGTTAAAAATAAAGTTGTTTAATAACATTTAGTTCAATGTGAAATCAAAGTAAGAAAATTACTATATCTCCAGGTTAACCGAATGCGTACTTAACTGAAGCAATTTTAGTCCATTCAAATTTAATAAAACAATATTAATGTGTAGTTTTGAATCCAATACGAAAGACCACTTACGTTAATTTTAGTGTGCAGCTTCTAAAATCATATTTTAATACAATATTTATTTCAATTATGACAATATTAATTTATCCATAATATAAAATTTGAACAAATACCATTTTGTGAATCGAGAAAAACTCTTGCTTATAAGGGGGGAAAAGGGAACATATAATTTTTCGAAACATCAATCAGAAATGTAAATTGTTTTATTGTTTGATCGATTTTTCACGTATTCGATTCATATTTTTCATCTCACACAGAAACAATCCTCACAGAAATTGCAACAATCATGGCACCACTTAATAATTAGTTCATCATGCAGTATAATTCTTTGTTTTATTTTTGTTTGCTTTGTTTACTTGTCATTTTTTATAACTCTGAAAAGATTCTCGTTTGATAATATAAAAAGATGAAATTTTTTATAGGTTCCATAGTTACGGTCTCCACCGCTATATCTTCCCGATCTATCCGCTTTTGTGCATAGACTTTGACACCGAACGTTTTCTTTCTTAATTGCAACGTCGTGTGGGCTGAATGGCTCGTCCTGTCAATGGAGAGCTTGTGTGAATGGGAAAGATTATACCAAAGGGTAAAATCTATTTCTATGCGTAAGTGTAAGTGTTTTATTTAAAGTGAAGTGATTTAATAAATATTTGCTTCAAGTAGTGCTTGGGTTTTCATATTTAATTTCTGAGCTAGATCTACCAGTAAAAAATACTCAGTTTAGTAAGTAATGCCAAATAGTATATGTGTAATTTACTATATGAAAAGGTAGATCTTATTTATTATTGCGAATCTTAAATGGCGGTTTGGCTATTAAAAGGTTTCTATTAATTTCCTATATATTAGCTAAAGAAGATAAATTGTCGCGTAGTAATAATCGTATTGTTTCTTCATTTTATGCGCTTAACGTCTCAACAGAAGATGTTTATGTAGATAGTTTAAATGATACGGAGCCTTAACATATATACGTGCTATAAGTCTAGTAAACTGCAGTTAAATAACATTCTTTAAATAGTGTTTTGTAACTATACCAGTCAATAATTAGTCTCATAGGCATTAGGTTTAAAACGGCTATATTCCGCAATAGTGAATTAAACAATTGAAACAAACAGTTTTTACAAGTTTAAACCGGTTTTGTGTAAAACAGTATAATAATTCAAGTAATGTTTACAATTTAAAGAAATTCGGAAGTTAGAGGCACTTTATAGTTCCAATTTCAATTAGTACCTATGAATCAAGGCGTTTGCTAAATGCTTTTGTGCGTTAAATTGGAATTTCCTGAACATATTCGCTAACTTTTACTATAGTTCTGATTTATAATTTCTTCTAATTAATCATCGACTGCGTCGCACATTTCAATCCAAACTAAATGTCCCATGGTTTCTAATGTAATGTGCATCACCAGTTATCCAATCGATTATGTGTGGTCCTGTGTGTGAATGTGTTCTCACATTACATTATTCTTGGCGATATTTCTGTTTTACGTATTACTTTATACTAAGAGATTTCAGATACTGTTTCTAAGCTGATCAATGCAAACTATTGGTAGATACTTTTGATTGGCTCCGAACGTCGCCAGCACGATTTGAATCATTTGAAATTTATACAGAAAAAAAAAACCTCCATATTCATTAAAACATGTATTGAAATAAGTCTAACAACTTGAATTAACAATTTAAGCCAATACATTATAAATTTGTGAAAAAAGTATTTAAACCCCGTTTTGTTGTATTTAAAATATGACAAAATCCTGAAGTTTATTTTGAGTTTTTTCTATTAATATAGGAAAATATTATTGTTCATTCACAAAGACTTTATTCGGATTAATTTTGCATGGAGTAACTTCAGACAATTGTGATCTGTTGAACAATCCAGACTGGTGTGGCAGCAGAAGGCATTGTTGAATTTCTCTTCTTTTTTTTCAGATTCTTTTCACATTACATATTACTTTATTATTTTATGACTTCAGATTTTGAGTTTCATTATTCCTGAAGTAAAATCGCGCATGACTATCCTTTCTTACAGTCATCTTCCAAGATGTGTGCCCTCGAGCACTAATCAAAAGTTTAGAATTTAACTTCTGTATAATCTATTTAATATTTTAGCATATTGTCACTGCTAAATTTTAAAAACAAATCGTTTGTACCTTTAAGCTAATCTTATTACATGTCTGGAAGACTAGGTCCATACTATTAATACGATGTGTTCACTTTTAATACGATCATAAGAAAAACTATGCAATAAAAAATGAGTTGATAGTACAAAACGCAAATTGTTTGATATTTTAATATCTTCTGTATGTAGTCGCTATCAATACACACCGCATGGGTCCTTGGAGTGAAGTTTCTCAGCCAGTTGGTATTGTGTTCTTTACAGATCGTCGCTTAGTCCATTCAAGCTAATACTAATTCATTATTCTAGTAAACTATTAAAACTGCATTACATGCAAGACTTTCAATAATGAAATAATTTCATCATTTTCCAATAACAAAATAAGGTTGATAACAAAACCACCGGAACATTATCATTATATATAAAACTTTCTGTCTTGTGTAAGTGTTGGAGATGAAGATGGTCATGTTATGCTGTTAGAGATCACCCTACCGCTTCTTCCCGTCTTCAGATAACTTGAACTCCTTTTTTCTCTACAACTTTTCTCCTCGTCATACTGCGTTGCATGGCACTGTCAATTTAATGGAAAATGATAGTGCGAACTATCTGAATTTCATCCGAAAGTGGAAATATTCCTTTTCATATTAGGCAATGGGTATATAATTTTAAGTGAAATAAAAGCAGGAAAGTGGAGATTACTCTAACTTAGCCCACTGGAGGAGCGAAGTTATAAGATGAAGGAATTTTTCTCTGCCAACCTGACTCATGTTGTGTCTTTTTTGAACCAACATTTTACTATCAAACCCTTACCATCATATACCGAGGTCCCATAAATTAAGCAGAAATAAACTACAGTATTTGTTTAATCGTAAAATAACGAATCCTAATAAAAGTACGGGTATTTTGTTTGAACATGTATTTGCTATTGCAGAATGATGAGCAGAATATTTGGCTTACTGTATTTTCGCATACGGTTCAGCTTGGTAGTAAACTTCATCACAGTGCGGATAACAATAGCACTCCTTCTTGAGAGGAGATTTATCTGTAATCACAAAAGGCGTTTTAGATAATAATTTGCTTTTAAGACTGTTAATACACTGAAATTACACGAACGTTATAAGATAATTAATTATAATTAATGTGGGCCTCCTATCAAATAAAGAAAACAATACTATTTAGATTAGAAGGATTTGATTTAAAATATTAATGAGTCAATTTTAATTTCATTTGAAAATGCCTCTTTAAGCAATTGGAACATATTTAAAACATTTAACTCAAATATATTACTAGAGGTTTGCTGAGTACCTGAAATCAAATACTGTAATTTATTGGTTACAATAAATGTCTTCAAACAGTAGCAGCATATAATTCAGTACACAGTAAGAACAGTTACTAGGCCATTATATTTTAACATTACGAGTATGTTTAGGGTTTCCAAAAACAATTAGTTTCTATGGTTTTCTGACGATATTTTTCAGATACAACCCTGCGTACCCGGCACAATATTCCAAGGCAAGGTAATTACGATAGGAATACTATAAACAATGTCTATTACAAACAGGGGATATTGGCGACACTTTAATGATATTTTCTAATATATCATACGTTTTCACTGAATCTACATCTCCATTGAATTAGTTCTACCTACTGTGGACAGTATCAGCACAAAAAACAGTTGTGTTTACATTTTAAATTTATCTCTTTAACTGTTTACAATTAATTAATTTCATAGCTGAATATACTTTCACATTGCCCTTGCTAGATATTAAAATTATTATAACATATTTTACATCCTTGAGATAGGGGACCAGACTATGTTTATTAGCATATGGATTTACCTATATTGTCAACAGCATTTTGCCTTATTTTCGTCAGTTTCTACATACATGGGGAAAACAATCAATATCAATTGAGTGTCTAGGGACAAACCGCAATGCAGAGCAGCTTGTTAAATTGATACGCATTGCCCCCTAATTTGTTTTACACCCAAACACATAATTTACCTTGAATTGAAAAGCCTTTAAGACCTACAACTTTACGAAAGGTTATCGAGTGGATTTTGAAGTAAGACCAATATCTTCCACTTAGGCCCGGACTGGCCTAATTATTTCATGAGTTGCATTATTATGTTGATGTCTGGATGTTGATTGTTACGTGGACTAACTAGTTAAATTAATGTATAGTGGTTACCTAAGAGAAAGACATTGCATGCCCTAGGGAAGTGAAATGTGTTACTTATATGTCTAATTAGACAGTACTATCGATTAACTTTAGCAATTTTAGTTCACTGTTTTTTTTAGAATCATTGCTTCATGTTGATTACCGAAGACAGTGATTAGAGAATAAAAAGTATTAATTAAACATTCCTAAACTATGTTACAGAAAACGAGTTTACGTGAGTAAATTATTGCTTTTATCTCACAGTTTAGGTGATTCCCCTGACCATAAATATAATTTTAATATGAAAAGATTTAATACATTGTACATGTACTCGGGTCGTGTTGATTCAACGGTTAGAGTGTTTGTCGCAGGCAATTGTATCACCTGTTTAAACCTTACTTGTGCTACGTGCGTGTGTTTTCTTCCGATACTCACGTGTCCTTCCGGTCTGATCCAACGTTGCCTAAAACTCTTAAATTAGATTAAAAATTAATGAAATTATAAGACAGAAGCACTTTCATTAGTCAATACCCGTAATTAATTGGTTTTGTGGTTTATATGGAACTTCTTTTATGGTTTATGTTAAGCAATACTTTTGGTTCTTTTATTTTTAAAACGAATTTCTTTTTTTCAATCATTCATTTATTTAATAAAGAAAATCAATACTCCTGAAGCTGTTAATGCATAGCTATAGTCTTCTTAACGAATTGTAGCGAGATGCCGTGGAAACAAAAGTTATTAAGCATTAGTTTTTGCCAAGCTGCCCATCTATACATTTATATCTCATTTGAATGAAATAAAAATTGGTTCTATGCCCTTTGAGGAGGCAGATGCAGTTCTTATGATTACGTATGAAGTGTATATATCAATGTAATTTGACCTAATGGTTTCTAAGATTCATATGAAAGATTGCCTTCCTCCTCGGTCATGCTATGAGGAATATTCAAAACTCGTTGGCTAACTACTTTTTAATAAACTTATTTCTTGTAGTTTGGTGTCAGAGAATATGAAAACTACCTTTCCATAAAATGTTATATGGTTATTTCTTCTGCCGTGCCAATGTTTCCAACATAGTGGATATGACTTATTTCCAGCTCAACCATATATAGTAACCTGAAAATCTTAAACGTCTTCTTATGTGCATTTTTAAAATTTGGTAAAAACATTTCTGAAGATGAACTAATTTATTTTAAAATGTAAGCTAAAATAGTAACGATTTGTATAATATTTAATTTTT
>JAGDQP010057433.1:0-12748 GCA_022664845.1 Lepisma saccharinum | reverse complement strand
TCAGTCAATATAATCATATGAATACACACCTTTCTTAATTAAGAAATCTAATAGATCATTGAGAAAGTATTTTGAGGTTTCTCTATATTGATCTTTTGTAAGGTTATTTGCTAATTCTGCTAAACTCTTTGACATAAACCGAAATGAATCTAGAAATCTTAAATGATTTCCATTCTTCTTACCAATCTTGATATATTTCGAGTATGATATATATTTTTCTTCATTATTTGCAAATAGTTTTATCTCATTTGTGTCATCTTTAATAAACAGATGAGTATCGTAACCACTTAAGTTGTGATTAAATACTAGAATAAAATTTGTATTTTTATAGTTTA
The DNA here is from genome assembly GCA_022664845.1 of Lepisma saccharinum. Lineage (NCBI taxonomy): Eukaryota > Metazoa > Arthropoda > Insecta > Zygentoma > Lepismatidae > Lepisma > Lepisma saccharinum. Next base: position 12,413 of record JAGDQP010057433.1, on the reverse strand, counting down.
AATTACAATAACTTTTAGCTGCACCTCTAAACTTTCCAGTTAAATGATCATGATCTCTTTTGCTTTATTCATATTAACCTTACATAAACCCTTTCTTAATTTATTTTTCCAATCTTCTAATTTTTTAATCATATCATCTTTATCTTTAGCGAATTGTATTTTCTTCTTTAATTTGTTTATTTGTTTTTCAACTGCTGGTGGTAACTCATTTAAGTTTCTCTCACATATGTGGCAAGTATCAGAATTGTTATATAACTCTTTTTCATCTTCAGTTAGATTGTTCTTTTTAACTTTGTCATCATATATCTCCTTTATTTCTATTGCTTCTTGTTGTAACATTCTTACAAACACTTTCGCAGTATCCAAACCAATATAACTAACAGGACTTTGTAATCACCATTTGAATATTTGATATAATAGCAGAAACTCATTGGTAAATGCTTTTGATACTTCACAGTTTTAGAACAAGTATGCTCTATTTCCAATTTACAAAACATACATTCAGAATCTGCATATATTGCGAATGGTACTCTTAATGATCTATTATCATTTTTGAACTCTATTTGATTGTCATATGGTTTTGGAAGTTCTATTCTAACAGCCTCTGGTTCCTTACAATAAAGCTTATGTTTTTGTAATTGCTTCTCATTTCTAAAATGTCTTATCAAACATCTATCACAAAAGTACACTTTCTCTTCATGTTTTGTTACTTGACTTCTTATTAATCTTGATAAATCCTTTATATAACAAAAATGATCACTTTTCATATTTTATATATAATAAATTGACATGTTTTCCTGCTTGTTATTTGTGATTTGAAGTGGGTAAATATTTAATTTTTCATCGAAACTATAGACATTAATTGAAATGTTCCTTCCTTTTTCAAACTTAACTATATATTTTAATTGTACAGGAAATTCAATACCATCACAATATTTGTTCTCTAAGTCATTAACTATTTGCTTATACTGTGGAGCTCTTTGAGTATCTTTTTGTACTGGTTTTAGATAACTTACAATAGAGTATAACAAACATTTATTATCTTTATTTTGAACATTATTACAGCTTTTTTATCTTTGGTTTTGGAAGATCAATGTAGGAAGAACCTTTTAATGGCACATATTTGTTTAATCTGATTTCTAGATATTTAATTTGATGTAATGTCCATCCTGATCCTCTAACTTGAAATTCTTCCATTTCTCTACGAAGTTTTTGGTTTGCATGGTGTATATAGTCATTTAAATCAGTTGATTCTGATATTCTTTCATTCATGGTTTTAAAATTGAATTCTTGTACTTCTTTATCTTTAATATAGTCACAAATGAAAACAAGATTAACTTTAACAGGATGAAATTTTAGTTCTTCTTTGATTTTGTTAATAACAACTCTTCCACTTGTATTTAGAAATTTCATTGGGTCTTTATGTCCACCTATATTTTCAACTTTGATTGTTTGTAATCGTTTCTTCAGTGCTGTATCTTCTATTTCTACTTTAATAGATATTCGCGGCGATTTCGTTTCTTAAAAAATATTCTTTAATTTTGGTTCTTGTTGTTCTGGTTTCGAATTTGTAAATATCTCTTTTTTGAATGGAAATGTCTGGTTAAAGTTTAATCTGTTTTGTTCATCTATATGCTGTTCAAGTTTGGGTATCAGTTCATTTTTTCTTAATCTTGAAAAACCTAAAAGTCCATTCTTTTTGCAAAGTTGCTTCAACTCTACAACTGTAAAACTATTTAATGAATTTTTAATGATTTTCTTCACCTCGTTTACTTTCATATTAGGCATTTTGTTTATTATATACAAAGATTGTTTTCGTTTAATTTTTTTGTTTGAAAGACCTAAAAAGCTCCAAACATTAAACGTGAACATCAAACGATATTTATGGGACCACCCCATCAAAGTCACTAAAATTCAATTCAAAACTAATTCATTTTTAAGAATCCACCTCATCCAAACCATTACTATAATTTATAGGTTCATTTTCTTTTTCGCTATCCCAATTTGTTTCTCGATCTTTAATTAATAATAGTTTTTCAATTAATGTTGTTCTTTTAATAGTATTTCATTTTCTTTCAACAATATTAGTTTTTCTATTAGTGCTCTAATTAGTTTAAGATCACTGTGAAGATGTTTAAAATGTTCTAGCATTAAATTACAATTAGTTTCCATCTTTATTATATAGAAAATTTTAAAAAAATGAAATCGGTTTTCATTATATTTATAATTTACGAACACTGTTATCAAAAATGTCCTGTGCTAAAGAAACATTCTCTTGGAAACCTGTATTTGATTGTATATGTATATCTAGATAATGTTGACAAAATCAATTTTAGTGTTTCCATAAATATGCTAAATCACTTGTTCAAATAAGCTATAACAGGATGATTCACACCTTATAACTGATATTACTTACGGCAATGAATTTGTCAACTGAGGTATTAGAATCACTTTCGGATAATCAATGGCTTTCTATAGGTTATAAGAGTTATGATTATGATGATTATGAATATAACTTTGAACACATAACAGAAAATTTCATACGTAAATACCAGCATAAGATTAACTGAAATAAAATATTAATTTGGAAAGATTTATTAGAAGGTTTTATAAGATAATTTGTAGATAAAGTTGATTGGAAAATTATTTCCGAATGCCAAACATTGTCAGAAGGTTTTATAAGAGAATTTGCAGATAAAGTTGATTGGGAAGAAGTATCTTTAAACCAAAAATTGTCTGAAAATTTTTTAGTGAGTTTATAGATCAAGTTGATTTTAGTTGCATATCTTACGGAAGCAAGCTTTCAGAAAACTTTATAAAACAACATGCTGATAAACTTTGTTGGATGCGTTTATGTGTAAGACAGGTTTTATCAGAAGACCTTTATAAGAGATTATGTTGATAAAGTAGATTGGGATATCATTTCAATGTATCAAAAATTATCAGAACCATTTATTAGTGAATTTAGAGACAAAGTTTATTAGTATTACATTTCAGAATATCAAGAACTTTCAATAGAATTTATTGATGTATTTAGGTGTTATGTTGATTGGAGAACAATAATTAGAAAATATCATGATAAACCTAATTTAGGATGCGTGTTAAACATAGCATTCGATGTTACCATAAATGCTTTGTTTAATGTTTAAATTTTAACAACCTTTTGTTTGCTACTTTTATGGCTTATACCATAAGAGCAAACGATGAATTAACATATTTTCGTATGCTTAAAAATTGACAACTTTGCATGCCTTAAGATAAATTTCTTGATATTTCTACATCTGTATATCCCTCCCAACGAGCTTTATTCTTAAATTCTATCATGAATGATTCGGATAATTTTTCATCTCTTTGTCACAATTTTCTGCTATTTCATCCCAATCAATTTCGTCAGCATAATCTCTCATAATATCTTCTGATAATGCCTGATAATATGATAATTCATAAAAATAAAGTCTATTTCATAATCTCTTATAAATTCATCTGATAAGGTTTGATACTCCGTTATTGTGCTAAAGTTAATCTTATCATCATGTCTTCTCATAAAACGTTCTGTTAATTTACCTGTACAAATTGTATCCCAATGATCTTTAGTTAAAGTTTCTAACATAACATTAGAAAGATTGATAGCATTTGATTCTAAAATAACAGACTCTAATTCTTTATTATTTTCTGTAATTGTTTTATTAAATCAATGATCTAAAATACCTAAGGCTATACAAAAATTGATTTCTTCAGAATTCAAATGATTACATATGTTGTCGAATACAGGTTTAAGATTTAGTATTACTTCCATATTTTCCATATCCTCTTTATTATATAAAATATTTTATTTTTTACTTTTATAGTTAATTTCCATAAAAGCAAACGATAAATTAACTTATTTTCTTACGCTTCAAAACAAATCTATAATAAGCTCATCATCCTCATTATCATCAGTGTCATTAAAGTCTACATGACAACCGCAGGAATCAATACAATTATATTTTTCTTTAACTTTATTAAAAAGGTTAATTGAGTTTGAATCTTTAGTTTCAGATAAAACAATCATATCTGGACTTCAAGGCATTCTAATCTTGATTTTACGTTACGTTGTTGAACTCTACCAATCCAATATCTGTAAAGCTCATAATTTTTAACCAATTCCCTTTTATCTTCATCGTATTGCTCAAGTATTCGTTTCAAATGTGTTTCTGTTAAATCCTTTTTGATAATAATCAATTTATTTAATTTACTAGGATCTTCTGTGTGTTGTGCTACTTCTGTTTTCAATGATTCGATTTCTACCCGTAATTCTTCATTTTGAATTCTTAATCTTTCCATTGAATGCTCTACTTCTTCTAGTCTCACTTCTAGTTCTTCGTTATTTTCTTGATACTGTATAAGGTCTGGGGTGAAGTAGTCTTCAATAATATGGTAACATTTATAGTAGAAGTCTTTTGATAGCCAATTAGCAATGTATAAGAATACCTTTTTATAAATGTAAGTCCCTGAAATTAGATTGTTTATTTCCTTACCAGCTAATTTTACCATATACGATGAGTTTTTGTAATGGACCGAATTCGGGCCACTTGAAAGTTTGTTGTAGTATTACTCTATTAACTCCTTTTCCTCTTTATTTTCCAATCATTTCTTAAATCTTCTTCCACCACTTTGACAAAGTTTAGTAGCATTAAAGTATCCAGTTTCCTTATCAATTTTCAACTTAAAATCACCAAACAAATCATACCAAAATTGTCTTCAATTTCCTTGAAACATATAACGTTTAAACTATTAGAAGTATTCATGGAACTTATTTTTATTATTTAGAAAAAAATATTTTTTAAAATTTACTTACTTTTATGGCTAATTTCCATAAAAGCAATATAACTAAATTTACAACACATTTTCTTTTTCAACCCACGAGTTATGCGAATTATCAAACCCTAACCATTTAACAAACACTTTATTACCTTTCTTTCTTAATACATTCTCAACCAAATACTCATCCTTATGTTTAGTTTTTAATAATTCTGGTTGATAAAATCTTTCTTTAACTTCTTCGTTGTTTAAATCTTTAATTCTATGTGTTGGTGGATTAGATGGAATAACCTCGCTAATAACCAACATTTCTGTTGACCAATTTGGAGTATATCCTTTCTCAAACAAACCTTTAGATTTACTTATCCGAACATAATCAACAATCTTATACTTTGGCTTAACGTGCTTATATTCTTTCTTATAAACTTTTTCCAATATTGTTTGTTCATTCTTTTTATTCACTTCTACAGGCTTCACGTTCTATGGACTTTATTATTATACTCATCAACCAACTCTTGTAATATCTCTATCCATTTATAAGCTAATTGGGTAGTAAATTTTTTCAACATGATTTGCTTAAGAGTGCTGTTAAAACGTTCTACGATAAAAGCTTTCTTACCACTATAAGTTGACTAATGATTGCTACTGTAGCTTTTCATCAAGTCTTTAAAGTCTTTCTTATAAAATTCTTTTCCTTGATCAGTTTGTAAGTTTTTTCATTTTTAATGCTGATTCGAAGGCTTTTGAAACATTTACTCCGCTCTTGTCTTGTACAGGGACAGCGAATGCATATTTCGAAAACACGTCAATAATCGTTAACAGATACTTATACCCTTTATTTATTTTTGAAATTCCTTTTGATGATCCACTATCCATTTCTACAAGATCAACTTCCAATAAATCATCTATACCTTTTGTAACAACATTTAGTATTTCAAAGGTTTTTCGTGGTGGTTTATGTATTTCTTCTATAATTTCTTCTCTTACACCAGCTCCTTCTTCTAGTCAATCTATCTTAACAAACTGAGTCTTCGTAATATCACATATAGTGCACATTCCTTACTTTATATCTTTTCCATTTTTGTTTGTTCTATTCTAATAGTATCTTTCTTCGTATCAGTATTTTTCTTACACTTAACACAATACATTATCGCTATTTATTATAAAGAAAATCGTTAAAGCTAATTACTTTCATACCTAATATTACATGTCCAACATCTCATCCTTATTTTCATAACTTGATTCATTTAGATCTCTTTCTATATACATTACAACAAATAATAATTGACCCTCTTCCATAGCAGCGTTTACGTTTGGTTTAAACATAATTATATCACCCTTATTAAAGCTAAAAGGGAAAGTTTCAATCGAAGTGTCATTTATAAACATGTGTAGAAAGTGTTGGTCAGGGTTTAATTCTATATGCATTATTTTGCCACTATAGAGAAATTTATAACCATTAGATAGATTAAATATTCGAATACGTGGATCTTTAACATTTTTGCTACTCAATCGACATACCAAATTAATACTTTCTTTTTTCAAAATTAACATGGCTGTTTCTTTCCTTACCATTTGAAAATCTCTTTTAACAAGTGCATCCATAGCATCTCTCAATGATTCAAGTTGTCCTAATGTTACAGCATCTTGTTGATCAACACCATTGTCTATATTAACAATTCTTTTGTTTAGAAAATTAATCCATGATCGATAATTTGTTATAAAAGCTTTATTTATTTCCGATTTAAAAGCTTCAAGACTCATAAACGTTTGATGTGCGTAATAATTTTCTCTTTTATATTTATCAAGTTCTTCTTTCTTAACAATGTTATTTAAGTTCTTTAACAGTTGTAGTTGTTCCTCACTAATGTTAAAGTTTGAAAAATCTTTTTTATCTTTAACAATACCAAAAGTATCCATATTTAATATTTATTACATAGCAGAAGATTAATTTTCAACTTTTATGGCTATTACCATAAAAGCAGCTAAATCTATAAGTTTTTATGCACATTCAATTGATACAAAGTATCACCAAAAGAACAACCTTCACTTAATAATTTTAAAACCTCAACACAAAGATGTTCGCAAATAACAGAATTAAAGTCTTGTATGCGATGATCATTATGAAACAATTGAATTCCAAGATATTGTACTAATGGTTTTTGGTGGAACACCTACATAAGATCAAAAACATACTTAACATTTTTATCTTTCCAATAACATTTTTAATGCTTTCCAATATTTTCAGAGTTGTCTAAATTTACCTCTTTATGTTTAGGTTTCTTAGGCAATTCATCGCTCATAAATACTCCTCTAAAGTTTTTTATCTTTAATTCCTTCACCAACCTCTCTATCTCGAAGTTGGTTAAAGCTTTTAGCTTTTTGGTCTTCCTCTAACTTTTTCCACCTTGCTTTTCTTCTATTGCTACGTTATGTTTTTTTTGTACTCCTAGTTGTTCTTTATTCTCTTTTGCATCTATTACGGTTTTTGCAACAGCTGCTGCTCCTCCTACTAAAAAACCAACAGCTCCTAATGCTGCAAAAATGACTGGCATCGTAAAGATAAAACCAATATGTTCTTTCGGAGAGCTTTTAATCTTTTTCATTTGTGTAGTAGTTAAAGTTAAATTTATTCCTTTACCTTCTTTGGTTTTCTTATCTTTATGACTAAGTTGTTTCTTCGTTAATATATGATCAATTTTCAAATTAATAAGTTCATTGTGAGGAATAGAAAACGTACATCCTTTAATTGAACACATCCTGTTTATTTAAAAAAAATATTTTTGTTTGTAAAAGTATGGTTGCAGTTGCTCCACCAAAATCAATCAAATTATCATCCTCATCTGTTATTCATCAAACTTATCTCTTGTTATAGGAAAAAAATTACGGATAAGGTGGTTCATATATAATACTATGTTTGAACTCAGCATTGATTTTAAATGTTACTATAACTCTGGTTTGTCTATGCTTGTACTTACCTGCTTTAACAAACATACCATCAGCTACATTACAGTGAACATTTATAGTGTCAAACGGTTGAAATTTTGGTACTCGGCTTCCAATATGTAATTCGTTTTTCGCAAATACTTGTTCATGTTCAAAACCAAGAACAACACTTATATTACCCATTGTTACATCTTTATCATCTGTTTCTATTTCAACTCTATTCTTCGTAGAATTTTCTGATAAAAAGTAATATTAACATGTTCTGATTCTAAGTATTCGTTAAGTGTTTTTAGATTATATTGTCCTTCTGGTATAATTATTTTTTATTACCTGATGCGATTCTGTTCCTTCCTTCTCTAATGTTTGGAGTTAAAAATGTGGTGTAAAACCCTACTAAACCTATACTTAAATCGTTGTTAAAATTATTGATTTCGTAATTGTAATTTCTTTAATAATGAGCTATTACTACTTAACTTAAACACTTTTGCCATTCATTATATAGCAAATGAATGATTTTGATTTACCTAAATATATTAAAAGAGAAAAAGTAATAAAGATAACAGAAGACACTCTCCAAAAAATAGAATACAGCTTAAAAAAGAAAAAGAAGAAATTACGTTTTCTTAAATAAGCATATTACAGCTTGATCACTTTATCGGTATTATTATCTGCTACAACTGGTTTTATTAATGTGTTTATATCTGTTACTGTTTACTCTATAATTACAGCATCTTTAGTTACAGGATTACAGTTATTACAGGGCTGTCTTCTAAACTTAACATTAGCAAAAAGATAGATGAATATAAGGCTATTGTGAATTGTATTAACGTATTTAAAGAACAATTAGAAATTATAATAACATTAAATGGAGAAATGGATGAAGAATATATTAAAGATACTGCGCATAAGATTAGAAAACAATTTATAAGTATAAAAATTTAAAACTCGTAAAACATTTTTTTTCTATAATAAATGAGTAAGCTTAAGAATACTGTAAATTGGGGTGTCGAAGAAATGGTTAAAGAAAAATCAACTAAAAGGAAAAATGGAGAATTGTTACCTGATGATATACGGTGTCTTATTATATATGCTTCTGGCTATGGAAAGACTTTTCTGTTATTTAATTTTCTACTACAACCAGGCTGGTTAAACAACAAATATTTTTATATCTATTCCAGAAGCATGAATCAACCTAAATACCAGCAACTACAAAAACGATTTGAAGAAGCTGAATTAAAGCTTAATGAAAAAAATTGCAACATTTATGACTAGCAATGATTCAATAACCCCTATTGATGAATGTGAAAATTACTCTATTGTTGTATTTGATGATTTTGTGTTAGATTACCAAAACAACATTCGAGATTATTTTACAAGGTCGAGACATAAACATTTAGATTGTTTTTATCTTGCACAAACATATTCAAAAGTTCTAAAATATCTAGTGCGCGATAAAGTTAATTTTTATGTATATTTCGCCAACATGATACTAATCTTAAACACGTGTATAATGAATTTGTTGGAGGAGATTTGCCTTATGATAAATTTAGGGAAATGTGCTCTACGTGTTGGAAAGAAGATTATGGCTTTATAGTAATTGATATGACAAGAAAAATGAGTAATGGAAAATATAGAAATAAGATTAAGGATTTTATACGTTTACGTCTTACGGTTATGTGTACGTTTTTGCGTTTACCTTTTTACGTTTAAGTTTTTACGTTTACGTTTCTACGTTTGTTTACGTTTCTAGGTTTGAGGATGTTAATAATTTTTTTCTTTATAATAAATAGATGAGAAAGAGATTGAGAAGAATATTAAGTTAAAACAATTTCTTGTTAAAGGTTTTAAAAACTTGAATAAAGTAAGACAAGGAATATATGATAGGTATAACAAGCAAGAGTAGCCAGTTATTGACGCTATTCATGCTTTAGGAAGTGACATTAAAGAAGTAACAGAACAAAACAAAAAAATTAATAACAGAACTTGTTCTTGTTGTGTATAAAAGTACAACAGTAAATTCTGATTTATTTAAAACACCTTCAACATCTAAAACAGCAAATTATGATAGTTCTGGAGATGAAGATGCTTCACCTGTAACTAAAGAAATAATACATATGAAAAAGCAAATTGAGGGAATAGAGCATTTAACAACAACTCATTTTGGTAAGATTGCAACGAAATATTACGCGAGTAGGAATGATAATGTATTTGGAATAAGAGTTGAAGAAAAAGATGGTAGAATGATAAACAAAATTGGGAATCTAGAAGTTAAAGTTCAAGGTGATGATTTAACTATTAACAACGTAAAATATAAAGGAACAGAATGTTTATGGGAATTATTAACAAAACAAAATGCTAAAAATTATACAGAATTAATGAAGATCACAACATATTAATAGCTTCTGATGCATTTTTTCACAATAATGATCCAGAAACAAGAAAACCAAAGTCTTCGAGAAGTGAAAAATATAACAATCAGTAAGCCTTTATGGGATAGATATTATTGTCCAAAATTAAAAAAGAAAGAAATCACCCAAGTCTGGCAAAGGAATTAAACAATATACGGAACTACCAAAAGAATGTGTTAGGATTGATGATGTTAGGAAGTTAGTAGATAGATTGATTGTTATTTATGGAGAAGAAAAAGCTGGGAATAACAGTTTTTACAATGAGAAAGTAGGTATTATGGATATGATTAATTCTAAACTCTCTCAATTTATTCCGAATGATTCTAAAGGTATACGTTATTTGATAAAAATTTTGAATTCATTACCACCAAGATTTTGGAACAGTGAAAAATATGGTAAAGGATTAGTAAATGACTTAATTAATAAACTTCCATTTGAGTTACATATTCCTGGATATAGCTATTGCGGTCCAGGCACTAAGCTTCATGAAAGGTTAGAAAGCTGTGATAAAGGTGTTAATCCATTAGACGAAGCTTGCAAAGAACATGATATACACTATAGAGAAAATAAAGAAACAGAATCAAGACATGTTGCAGATAAAAAACTACAAAATAAAGCATGGAAAAGAGTATTTAGTAAAGATGCAACAATTGTAGAATGATTAGCATCTTTTCGAGTTGGAACAGCTATGAATGTAAAAGTAAAGTTATGTTAGATTTTGTAGTATTTTTTCTTTTGTATACGTTTTTATAGATAGAATCCATAGAAAACATTTTTTATTTTTTTCTATAATAAATACGATGGAAACTATTGAGTTATGAGTTACAGAGTTTTACACCAAACAGAAGAACATTTAATAATTTGAATGAGCCTAATAAAGATATTGAATTTGATTTTGATGTAGGAGATGTATTTATTCATCCTCACAAAGCAGATTGTTATATGAAATTTGAAGTTGTAGGACCTGACGCTGGAGGAACATTTAGTGCAACTGATACGATAAAATTAGACGATAATTTATCTCCGTTCTTCTTATCTCAAATATAAATTAGAAAGCATGGAGTTGTCGTAGATAAGGTGGAATTACCAGGAATAACTTCGACTATAATTGGAACCTTAAAGGTATCTAAACCGGAGGCATTATATTTAAAACAAGCTGGTTTCGAAACAGCTGATAAGTTAGGAGGATGAAAGGATTTTACTGTTCTATTTCCATTAAGATTAATACTAGACTTTTTAAGTGACTATAGAGAAATAATGTGGAAAGTAAGTTTAAGAATTACGTTTACAAATGCTAACAATATTTATGATATTTTGTACAAGTGGAAAGAATCAACAGCTGGTGCAACTGAACCTCATAAAGGAAAAATAACAATAAAGAATATGGAGATAAGAGTGCCAATAGTTGAATACGAGTCTAATTATGAGAGCAAGTTAAAAGTAAGCATTTTGAAAGAACCTAAAATTATGTATTCATTTCACATGTATCAGTGTGTTCAAAAGAACGTTGAAGAATCTTTCTTTGATTCTTTGAGTTTGATGTAACTACACAATTTAATTCAAGACAATTTGATATGCCCGATTTTGTAATTGTAGCTTTTCAAACTGGTAGAAGTAAGGATCAAACTAAAAAACCAAGTAAATTCTATCATTGCAAGGTAAAGAATATATATGTCAAAAATGGTCGAAATGCAGCGTTCCCTAAGGAAAATAGAAATTTTGATATTGCAGGAAAAATTATGTTAAGATGTATGAAGATTACACTGCATTTAAGAGAGTAACTTGTGGAAATACGGAAATGTATTATAGTCCAAATGAATTCATTAATAATAGACCGATGTATGTGATTAATTGCACTAGAAGAAAGAGTGTGTTTGTAAACGAAAGAACAAATATAAAGATTGTTGTAGATTTTGAAGAAGCTAGTACAATTTGTTATGCTGTTTTAATTGGACAAAAGAACTTTACATATGATATGAAGAATGAGAAAGTAGTAGAAGAGTTTTAAGTAAGTTATGTGTTATGTATTAACTTTTATGGATTATTTTCCATAAAAGCTGCTTTTTACTAAAGCTGATTTAATTTTTTTCTATATAAGAAATATTAAATATGGCAAAGCACATTGATTTTGAAACAAGATTGGAAGTATTGAACAAAAACCAGTTATCAGTTTGAAAGAGTTAGGTTTAGATACAGAATATAAGATTATAAAGATGGAAAGAATAAAGACCAAGTTTAGTAAGAGTATTTTAGTTGAAT
>JAGDQP010057430.1:895-12748 GCA_022664845.1 Lepisma saccharinum | reverse complement strand
AATGCTGTTAGTCTACATTTTTATGAAGTTATGATGCTTCATATAAAGAATTCGAATTCTCCTTATTGTATTTCTTATGATGAGCTCGCAAATAAGTCAGTAAGAAAACAGCTTGACCTCAAAATCAGATATTAGCTGAATAGCGTAACTGAGTTTCAGTTCACCATTTAGATTCGCATTTCATGGGACAGGCAAAGGATTGGATAATGGAGGACTTCCTCGTAAAATTTTGATCTTCCTGTGAAATGATGGACTAAATGTAAACAAAACAGTTTTCCAGAATATATTTGATAGCAAGAAGGAACAAAATATACCACCTTTACTGGACATAGGTACTTGTACATTACACACAACCCATGGTGCATTTGGAGAAGCGGTGAAAGAATTTGGGGAAGACATTGTGGAGTTAATTATTGATGTTCATAATTTCTTAAAATTATCGCCAGTTAATTAGAAGATCTGAGAAAGGTTCAAGATGCACTTGGGTTCGATCAGCTAAAGTTTCTAAAGCATGTTGAATGTAGGTATAAGTTCTGCTCTCGAGAGAGTTAAAGATGAGTGGCGAGTTTTGAAACATTATTTCCTGCAAGAACTCCCTAAAAAAGACAAAAATCTCTCCACAAATTCTAGGTACAAAAGAATTGTAAGTGTTTGAATATCCCAAATACTACCCTGACGGATGCTGATGTAGAACGAAGTTTCTCTCAATCTTCAAATTTCCTGTCAGATACAAGAATTATACTCTCATAGTAAATGGTTAGTGCCTTACAGTTAACAAAAGATGGTTTGAAACAGCATGGTAATAAGGTTCATGAAGTTCCTATTATCAAAGATTTCTTGAAAGAGGCATCAAATGCTCATAGATCTTACTTACAAAGATTAGAAGAGAAGAAAAGAATGGAGGCTGGTTAGAAAGAAGAAGAAACCAGAAGGAAAGTGAGTGAAGACTTGGAAAAAAAGTGGAGAGAGTTTCAACAGAAGACACGGGAAACTAAAGAAGCCATAAGGAAAGAGAAATCACTGCAAAAACAAGAAGAAGAAGAAGTGGTAACAAATATTAATGTGTACAATAATTTAATAGAAGAAGCCAATGCAAGAATCGAGGACTTGTTGAAGAAAAAGGATGTAAAGGGTGTACAGCTATGCTCGAGGCAGCTTGTAAGAAAGTGGGGCAAAGTATACTTCAGCTTTGCAAGATGTTAGAAACGAGCAAAAGGAAAAGAACTATGTGTGATTACTTCTGTGCAGCACAAACAAAAAAGAAGAAAGAAAAGTAAAAAAAAGTGTAGTGTATATAAAGGTGTAGTCAAAATAGTATATAATAAGCAAGTGTGTGTTCAGAACCTTCGTTTGGTACAGTGTTCATTAATGATTTTTAAATACTGCTGTCATTTTGTGAATTATGTGATATAGTGTGGAAATAATGCTTTGAGATAGTGTGTAAACTGCTGTTTTTAGTGCTACGTAATGAAATCTTATTTATAAGCTATCCATACGAACAAACTTTTGTACTGAGTATGTACAAAATTTAAACTTCTTTAGATCAGCATTAAGGTTAGAATTATTACCTTTATCTTTACAGTAATGTCTTATGCAACTTGACAAGTGTTGCAAAAATAAGTTTAAAAAATACTCTACCTAGTACTAGTCCTACTTTTCATTGAAAAAAAAAACAAAAAAAAAAAACACTTTTCCTACTTTTGGACCTTGAAATTGAATCCCGTGTCTGTAAATATTTTATTCCTTTATTATTTTTAAATACTCCGTTTGAGTGACCAGGTTTTAATTGGAATATGCTCAATGCTCTGGAAAGTAAATGGAATTTATTTTTGGCCTTTAGGCATATATGGCTAATGTCGGGATAGGATAGGGGAAATGAATTGGCCAGGTCCTAATTTCAGTGTACCTTCCCGGCATTTGCCTTGCGTGACAAATATTCCGAAGAAAAAACTCAGGACGGTCAACCACCGATATCGAACACAGGACCTCGGGACTGGGAATCGAACGCTCTGCCAACTAAACGTTCAGTAAGTGTTGTTTTAATCTGTTAGGATCATGTAAGTAATTTAGTTTACTTCATCAAAATTGATGTGAATACTTTGAAAACTATTGACTTGTTCCGGGAAAATTTGTTCAAATATCGTACATCACTAACTCAGCAGACGTAGAAGCATACATAGGTATTCAGGGTCTCAGGAATGCAGAACTCACACTCAGATGCACACACTGTAGACAATAAATCAGGAGGAGGGAAGGGAGAAAGCTGGCATAGTGGGAATCACTAAACAGTGATTCCGCCAGACTTTCCTGTTGGGTGTCACCCCCCCAAATCCTCGAGAACACCCCCCACAACTTTAATTTTACGGTCAAAAATTTATATAAACCGTGGAAAATTCCAATTTCACCTTCCTAATTTTGACTTTACACCCCCCAAACTGAAAATTTTGGCGGAATCCCTGGTTAGAAAACAGATGGTTTTACTCTGAGAAGATACCGACAGAATGTTGTTTGTTTGTTTCTACAAAGAAGGGTTGGGGAAACAGCAACAACTTATTTTTTCGGCACATACAAATACTCAAATCATTTGTTAGAAGGAAACACAGGTCTATCCTTTTAGCTTTGCCTTCAACCTACTGTGACAAACTAAAATAAAATGAGTGAATCCTTTATAAAGATCTATACGAGAACAAGATTAGTATAATTGTTTTTGAAATAAAAAGATCTTGCTTTTCTTTAGATGCTTTACCATAAAACGTATTACAGTAATATGTATTTTAGAAACAGCTATTACATACCTTAATTTTCCTGGGAGTTGAACCACTTTTTAATATTTAAGGTAACTATCCTCAATAACTTTTGGTGACCCGTTTCGAAACTTGATCAAATTGACCTGGTCTTCATCCAGATGACCAGACTGATTTAACTCGGCCACATCTTGCTCGTGTGGTTTGAATAAATCGATATTGTAATTTGTGAGATTTCTTGAAAAGTGAGCTATGTACGGTATTTTTGAGAATTTAATATATTTTAAGGTTTTATTCTATGTAATACTTCAGCAGTGTTTCTTTCAGATAAAGCTCCTCGGGGGGTTTCAACTGCCACTTCGAGAGAACTAGTCTCAACATTTGTATTGCCCATCGGTCGCATTCATTTCGCTGACAGATCATCTTGTCGACAGGTACGTTTCGTCGACAGCTCATTTTGTCGACAGGTAGTTTCGTCGACAATTCACTTTGTCGACAGGTACGTTTCACCGACAACTCATTTTGTCGAGAGGTACTTTCCGTCGAAAATTCATTTTGTTGACAGGTATGTTTCGTTGACAACTCATTTTGTCGACAGCTCACTTTGTTGACAGGTTCGTTTTGTCGACAGACGTTTCGTCGAAATTTGACTTTGTTGAGAAGTGCGTTTTGTCAACATGTAAGCCTCCAGTAGTCCTTTTGTCAACAAATAAGTTCACCAACAGCTCAGATTTTAGACTGTTCATTTGGCCTACAGGTACATTACTAGTTTGTAACGGGATATTACATTTATTTTCATATAGCAACGCAATCACCAATGTAATTTTTCTATTTTGTATACGTTTTACTCCTATTCTAAATTTCGTATTTTGCAGTGAAGGATAACCGGGAATGTCAATTTATAGCAATTTTGTGATTTATAACTCATTCTATTTGAAAAAATTGGAACTACAGAATTCAAAGAACGAAAGGTTAAAACTCATAAATGACCACAAGAAAAATATATATATAGTTGGTCAGTTGGTTAAACAGTAAGCGATTAAGGTATTCAAACTTGATTTTCTCAATAAGTCTGTTTTATGAAATTCCTTGTTTCTCTCCCGTTATCCTTCAAGTATTTTCTAGACTGTATACATTTAATTATTGCCAGTAGCTGGACATTGTCACTATATGTAGGCATGAGTTATTTTGGCAGCCCATAAAGTGCCATAGAGACACTTGTCATATATAGTGAGCAGGGATATAGTGCTAAATTTTTAGTTGGGTATACGCTTCGCTCTATGTAACGAAATATTTCACTTACTATCTCATATATTGGCGTATTTTTTAAAATTTTGTGTGGGTATACGGTGATGCCTAAAAAATGGAGATATTCCCGCGTGTATTCTCCATTACATCCCTGATGTTGACATATCCTCTCGAAACAGAGAATCAGACAGCTGATGTGAATGGAAGTCCCTGGCTCCTGTACACGTGTAATGATTCATTATCATGAGAAAGATCAAAAATAAGTTCAAAAAGCAGGAAAGCCATTAAACGATAGGTGGATGGATTGGAATCAGGTGGAACTCGACGTGCAGCCACTTTTAATCGACGTGAATTCTGGTTGACTTGATGTGTAAGTCAGGGAATTGAACAGCAGAAGAAAATGAACGATGTAGATATATTTCGTGTAAACGCAGTAATGTAAGGGTTAATACATGTAGATTGTCTTTAACTTTGAATTTAAATTTAATTTTAAAATCCTTCGACAGCTTGGACTCTGGCCAAGAATAAGTGAAATGAAGAAGATGGGAGGAAACGAGAACACCCGGAGAAAACCCTCTTACACGGTATTTATCCATCACAAAGCCCACATGGCATGAGCAGGGACCGATCCGACGACCCATAGCACCAGAGATGAGCGCTCTACCACTGAGTCACCATGACCCTAGATCGTCCTTAATGTTCAAATAAAGCAGTGAAAGTGGTGTCCGGTTTGTAATACTACATTTTAAATATATGATTAGATCTTGAGTGTAAATACTCTAATAAGTATTATTTTATCTTGCCCCTCTAAGATTTTATTTTTAGATTTTTTTTTAATGACGCCACTGGTTCAAATCTCGGCCAGGATGCTGGAGACTTTTCTTCAATATTTCCATGTCTGACGCTCTGAGGTATTATCAAATTGAGTATCACAGTGTCCTTAGTTTCCCTAGGCACGTTGTGAGATAAAGGCGGTGGAGTGTGGGCTGACTACCCCCACATGACTTCGTGCCGATGTCGAGAATATCTGGATCCCTGCCTCCAAATTTTCTATGTGCCGTTCATGGAACTTGCGCATCGCACAGAGAATGCTTTTACCTCTTACCTAAAACCATAAAGTTCCAATCCTGAACCATAAGTGCGAGCATCTTTAAATTCGTACCAGTTTCTTCAGTAGATCTTGACCAATTAATGACTTCCGCCTGTCCTGAGCCTATAATCAATTAAGTACTTAAACACAGAAATATTCTTGTCCCAATCGGTATTCGCGTCCAAAACCTGGTAGACACTGCCTTAACGCCTTAGACCACCAGACAACCAGGAGAGACTATTGGTTCGTCAGACATTTTAGATCATGTTGCTCACCAGAACGACAGTATGCTTCTTGTTCTATGGTAGGGAGGACAAGGCTCTCGGCGTACCACTCTATCATCAAGTACCCTTTCTCGGAAATCCTTGTTCAAAAAGGTACTGGGAAAACAAATAAAATTTTGTGCTTGCCGAAACAGTTCAAATTTCATGTTTTTTAAAAATATCCCTCTTGTGTTGAGATTGGAAGGACAAGACTGCTGACATTGTCTTATACTCCCTTCAGAATACTTCACTCACCAGCAGGCACGTATCCAGAAAATAGTTTTGGGAGATCCATGGGTATCCGGGGGTCCAAGGTGTGTATGGGCTCAAAATATGGATTAAATGTGTATAATTACGCCTAAAGTTATACTCATTCTGCCTAAAACTGTGAGTTGGGCGTGTCCGCACCTCCCGGACCCACCATCTAAATACGTCCCTGCTTACCAGAACGAGTAGGGAGAACAAGACTGGGATGTGCACAACATATTCCTCAACATTAACTTGTTTACTTAGAGGATTAGGGTGAACAATTTAGATTTGCCTCTAAGTATGATTCACACTACCGGAAAGGAATTCCTTCCTCACCTAGACGAACAGGGAAGGCGACTACTAACAATTTCATATTCCTCAGAAATCTTCAGCAAACCCTTACTTACGAAACAAAAGTGCACAGTGTGCCAAGCCCAAATAACAGTAAATAAGTGCGAAATTAACGGGACTAAAAACTCAAGTGTCAAGTGATTTTTCTCTTGCTACTAAAGACATTTATTAGACATGAACTATAAAATATCTTTTGCCACGATAGGAAAATAGATTAAATGTTATTTAATGCCAGTAACTACTAGAGGGTAGGAAACCAAGATTGAGATACAGAAAACGAAACATTTAACGAAGACGATATAATGGCAACTAACACATCATTTCAATTTGCCACATTTAACAAAGTTTTCCGGTGGTATGAATGAGGATCCGGATAGTTTTTTTATGCTATTCGAACATATGGTAACATTGCAATTATGGGATGATGATAAGGAGAAACAAATCTTGCTAATGTATTTGCAAGATACTGCATTGGATATGGTATTTCAATTGCAGTCGCAAAACTTAATGACAGACGACATACAAATAGTTGGAAAGATAAATTAATGAGCCTTAGCAGACCTAACATACCACACACTATAAAGCAGAGATGGAGAATAATTTAATACAGCAAGGACAGGATGAACCTATTGATGCATACTTTATTAGAAAACTAAGGGTCATTAGACATAACCTTCCAGAAGCTAATGAAGAGGAGAAAATTCATTTCCTCAGTCTTGGATTGCAGCGCCATTTTTTAAAGAACATCACACTGGAAAACAAATAGCAACTTTACAATCTCAAAGCAATCAAATTTTTAATATCCAACCTACAAACAATCAACCCATATTTAATCAGAATCCTGCTCAACAACATCAAAGCAAGCAAGATTCTAATCCTCAAAGTAACCAAAATCAAAATTTCATGCTGTATCCAATGAACCAATACATAAGAAGAGATCTCGAACAAGCATCTATCACCCTAATTGACGTTACACCTCCTGGTAAACCAATACAGAGGTACTCTTACGACGTGTTATACTCTGGTAACTCATTCAATTAATATCGTCAACCACAGCCTACACAAAATGCGCAAAATCCTCAAAATTCTATGGATAACTTAACCCAAAAGTTGGCTGAATTATCTCTTATGGTTGTGAAGAACAGCGCCAAGCAGAAATCATATTACAAGAAAATTAATAAGCAAAACGATAAAAAATACTACAACAAGAAAAATGAGAATCCCAAAAAAGGAAACTCAAATACCAATAACAATGAGGACAGAAATAAGCAAGGAAACAGTAGTGACACTGTTTCTGTATATGCTATAAAAGGGGGCACAATGCTCAAAATAAGCTGGCACAAAGACAAGAAGAATCCGGATTCAAGAAACTAGTAAGCTCGCCCCGGGCACCAGAAGTCAAGTCGTATCCGAGGGCGAAGACAAATAGAAAGATGGAGAATACTTGGAAGACATCCAAAGGGCCTACCCCACAATCCGATACGAGGGTGAAGGCTTAAAAAGACCAAAGGACCTGCCCCACAATCCGATACGAGGGTGAAGGCTTAACAGAAGATCAAAGGACCTGCCCCACAATCCGATACGAGGGTGAAGGCTCACCAGAAGACCAAAAGACTTGCAGCACCAAGTACAAAGGAAGGAAGTAAACAAGAAAATAAAGGATCTGCAGCAGATGTATCCACTGCCAACATATATTCTAGTCAAGTAATTTCAACGGAACGTAGGGAAACAATTCCTTATGATACAGAAGAAAATAGATCCATGATACAGATCAAAGTGCACGATAATACATTACCAGTAATAATCGATACCGTGTTGATCATTAGTCTATAGGCTAAACAGCAATTGCCAAATAATTGCACATTGATTCTTTTTGAAACACATATTAGAGGAATTGCGAATAAATTGACCAAATTAAAATATATAGCACTCATAAAGTTTGGAATTAGAAACACAACATATTCGCATTACTTCAGGATAATCGATCAAAACTACTATAATCCTATTTTTGGCTAGGACATTCTAAAAAGACTACAGAGCAAAATTCATTTGGATAAACTCAACGTTTTTTTACAAAAGGCCAAAGGCCCTGAAATGCCTTTACAAGGAAACTGAAGAAATAACATTTCACAGTCAGTCATCAAATTGATACAACAACAAACGTCGGTAGATGTGTATATTGCAAAGAATATTACGGTAACAGAAAAATCGTATTTCTTCCTACTACCTGTTGAATTAAAAGAAAAAACAGCCATCTACATAAGGCTATTACAAACATTGCGAGATAGGCATAGGCATGGACTCGTAGATTTAACAGTGAAAATGCCTAATAATGAGCGTACTATTCTTGTAATAAATCTAACCTCTAAAAACATACATTTAGGTAAAAATACACCAGTGGCGTATATAGAACAAAATTTGGAGGAAATTTGTCTTAACACAAAAGAAAAAGAGGGAGATGATCCTGATAACATCTATTAATATCGATCTCGTTAGGAAATTGAACGTCTCAGATACACGGAAAAAAGTTTCGAAATTATTGTATATGTACCGACACATTTGCTTATACACACACAGTAGTTCAGACATAGGTACATTCCAAGGCTATGTGGATCTTATTCGGATAGATAAATCGGCAACATTCCAAAAAAAACTGTCTCCACCTGTACCCTTGGGAATCCGAAAATAAGTCGATTTTCAAATACAAGAGCTCCTAAAAGCAAAAATTATTAGAGAAACTTCTAAAAGTAAATTTTCTTCGCCATTGCTCATTGTTAATAAGCCTAACTCACAGGAGTTTCGTATTGTCCTGTCACTCATTGAATGTCATAAATTTACTAATTACTTATAAATTTATTTTCTTTTAACTACCGAGGAACTACTGAGTACCTTTCCAGTCAACCGAGGACGTCATATCTAGCATTAAAGGAGTCTCTGATCAGTACGATCGCTTTATTACCTTCGTATCACCAGATTCCATTGCATCCAAAAATCTGGAAATACATTTCTTGAAGTACCTCACACTAGAGTAGTATCAGTTCTTCCGTTGCACGATGGGAGCTTCAACCTCGGCACAGGCTTTGTCCATAGTAACGAATGATGTTACAGGCACTACTGACACAATATCTTAATGTGTTGATGGTTTGGTTATTAGTAATTATACAACCGAGCAACAGTTGCAACATTTAGAACTACTGCTTCGCAGGTTACGCAGACACGAGTTTTGGGCTTCGTCTCGCAAGACCCATATAATGTATTCTGAATTACAAGTCTTAGGCTTGAAATTATCTGGGAGTACTGTATCTGTCTCACGGAAGATAGCCAGAAAAATTAAAAACATTTAACACCCAAAGTCGAAACGTCAACTTAAAAGCTTCCTCGGCATTTGTACTTTTATTCGCAGCCACGTCAGACTTGACGTTGAAAGAATCATTTCAACAACTGCTCATGAAAGGCAATAAGTTTAAATGGACATCCGAATTAAATGAACTTTTTGTGCAGTTAAAATTTATATTTTAGATGCTCCTTTTCTTTCGGACGTGAACGAGACGCAATAAATAAGTTTACGCAGATGCATCCAGCATATAGGCAGGATCTATCTTAACTATCCAATCACTAAAGAAGAAAACGTTATTTCATATTTTAGTTGCAGACTATCAAAATCAGAAAGACGTGCTAGCATTTGGCTTCTATTGTTTACACATACCACAAATTTCGATATTATTTTTTGAACAAACCGTTTAAACTTTACACAGATTCTCGTTGTTTGGTAAACTTACAAACAGCTCCAGATAAGGTGGGTTAATTTACCAGATTTCGTTTGTTTCTATCTGACTACAATTTTCAAGTCGAACATAAGCAAGGAATTTCACAACCTGTAGACTTATTCTCTTGACTAGAACAGCAAGCAGTCATCGAAAACAAAAAAAAATATGGAATTGAAGAGAATGAGGAAAAGGAATTGAACACGTTATCAACAAACAAAAAACTACGGATTTCGTTCAAGACTCAGAAGAGAATATGGCTTTTCGATCAAATGCTTTAGATACTAACCTTTGCATTCAAAATTTTTCATCAATAGAAACACTCAAACAGGAACAAAGAGACCCATTCTTTTCTGATATCATTGATTCACTACTGGACGTAGAGCCAGTAAAAAGATAAGTCCTACGATCTACAAAATTGTATTGTTTAAAGCATGACATCCTTTATAGAATGCCAAAGCGTCCCACACATGGTCAGATATTCTTTTGTGTATTTCTCAATCGATATCAGATCAATGTTTTGATAATACACACAGTGACTCAACCAGTGGTCATGTAGGTAGCAACAGACTCTACAGATAATCATTGCAAAAGTACTATATGCCTCATATGAAAGCATTTTTAGTTTACAAAATTCGAATTTGTAAATTATGCCAGACTCTCAAAAATCAGCCACGGCAACGTCAAGCATTCAATCGGCAAGATATCTTAGAAAATAATATATGATACTCTAGGACCAATTCCATTAGGAAACACTAGAAAATTTATCCACGTGGGAATTGAAGCTGCTACTCGTTACATAGTAGGCACGATTGTTGACACCATATCTAATGAAACTGTCACTGACTTCTTGGAAAATCATCTAATACTATTTTTGGAGCACCAGAGTTAGATTTTGGACTCTCACCCTATCAATAAAAGCAATGCAGTCAAACATCTAGCAGAAAAGTATAACTTCGAATTGAAATTCAGTCCCTCTTACTCCCACAGCCGATCAGGGTTAGCTGAAATTTCTATAAAAAACCTGCATCACATTCTGAAATTCAACACTCAAGACAACATGAATTTGTGGCCTCATTACCTCCCGAAAACCGTCTCCGCTTATAACTCTTCGATGCAAACAAATGTGAGAGTCTCCTCATTTTTTATTAACCGGCTATTTACCTCGAAATTACAGTGGCGGACTGTAGCCTGGGAGTTGCCTCTCACACACAGGTACCACGAGAAAAACTTCCTCAAATACGAAAAAGAGCCGCCGAACAAGTGCATAAACATTTTCTAAATCAGAAAAAAAACTACGACGCAGTGCATTCGCAGACTGAATACCCAATAGGAACGGAAGTCTTAGTATACTTCCCGAGACGCCTCAAAAGTAGGCCAGAAAGCTGGTCAAAATACAATGAAGGCGCAGCAGAGATTATAGAGAAAGTACACCCTAATCTCTATAGAGTGAAAATCTCTTCTCATTGCAGAACAGTTCATAGCGGTAGGCCGATTGAAACCGTATCATTCCGGGCAAAAACATTGAAGTTTTTGTCAAAAACTCACGTAATGCTTTTGGAGAGAGAGGACGAGGAAACAAACAAAAAAAAAAACTTCCGAAATACATCTTCAATGCGCAAAACACAGTTCACAGAGAGAGAACAATAACTTCATATGTTCACTAGATGACATCACATATCAGCACGACAGGAGCGCCAACTAGTAGAGCTCCGCAGTACTTCTATTAGGTAATGTTTCATATATCGTCACAGACATAAAATAAGATATACAAGAATAGATTTTTTAAACAAAAAAGACACAAAAGAAAAAGTGAAGTGACAATAAGGAGAAGAAAACGGACAAGGAAAGTAGAGCAATAAACTTTTACTTACCATTTACTGCACGGTAAATGAAACGAACCTCCTGCCGTTCTCTTCATGAGTCTTTATATAATCCACTCGTACCTCGTCGTTATTTGTCAACACCGTTAGATACGAATTGGCGATCCGCACAGCTGTGTGAATAAATCATTATTCCACAACACTATATAAAATATATCGGAAACCTCTAATAATTCTTTTCTTATTAAAAGAGTCAATGTACCGAGCAATTAGAAAATTATCGATCCTTTTCAGGTACTTTTTGTCAAGCACAACCTGCAT
>JAGDQP010057428.1:0-12748 GCA_022664845.1 Lepisma saccharinum | reverse complement strand
TGAAACTGTTCAGAACATACACGTCTTGCAGAATATCCCTGTTATTCGATAGAACGTAGTCTATTTCGTTTTTGGTCCCATTTGGGCCTTTCCATGTCCACTTCCTATGGAGCGGTTTCTTGAAAAATGTATTGGAAATGAACAGTCTGTTGGCTTCTGATAATTCCACAAACTTCTCTCCTCTCTTGTTTCGTTTGCCAAATCCAAAGTTTCCCACTTTCGTGTCACTGCTCTGCTTGGCTCCTACTTTTGCATTGAAGTCTCCCATCACAATTTTGTAATGCGATTTGCTGCTATCAAAAATGTTCTGTGTCTCCTGGTATAGGTCTTCGACTTCCTCCTCCGGGTGTGAGGTTGTTGGAGCATACACTTGTATAATTTCCATACTGTATCTGTTGTTTGTCTTTATTACTACCAGTGCGATTCTATCTGAAATTCCTTCAATTTCTGTGATCCGTGACTTCAGGTCCTTATTAATTATAAAGTCAACGCCTGTCGGTTTTCCATTTTCTGTTCCTTATATATATGATCTACAGATATTTCTATTATTTGTATTTCATCAGCAAGTTATTTTTGTGCATGCTTATGCTTTGGCATTATGCGTATTTAACATTTGGCTATTTAAAGTTTCTTTCCTCTCCATTTCTATATGTGTTTAATATTTCAAACTCATTTTTAGTCTACTGATTTTGTAGGACCTAACTGTTTCTTTTCTGTCCATTCGAGGTCTTACAAGCTGCGACGATGGTAAACAAAACTGGGAACCACAATATTATTGAAAATAGTCAGTGGAGCTGAAATAAGTTTCTGGCTTATGTAGAAAATAAAGAACAAGATCAAACTGGGGCTACAAAAGGGACTAAGGTAGGTTTGAGAGGCTTCAGTCGTACCAACCCCCACCCCGGCTGTTGCCATCCCTGCGTGCGAGCTTTCTGAATCGGAAGTGTTCCGACTTTTCAGTTTTTAAAGTTTTTAACTCTACTTCAAATTGTTCACTAAAAGTTTCATAAGGCATGTTAAAGTTTGCTGTTACTACTAACATTACCCGAGTCGCATAGTTCATGAGATCTCTCCATCAGGTTATTCCTGCCAAGGAGAAACAACAATAGTTTTCTAGACTATTGTAGTGGACGTTATATATTGTCAGTTACATATGACGGCCGGTAGTTGTGAGATACGTGCTTTTCTCCGTGAAACTTAATTAGTTTTGCTGACAAAATATTTCTTGCCGGTTGAGGCATCATTAAATTCATTATTATTATTTTATATGTTCAGGGAATCGGAGCTTAAAATAGTAGCGGGAGGGAGTGCTATTTCTGGGGCTGTCCCCAAAATTCGAGGAGGAATGGTCACCTACCAGCAAGTTTATTATATAAAGAAATTTAACCCACATTTCTAGGTTCTCTTAAACATAAGATCTGCGAAATATTTCTGAATTGTATTAACGGAAGGTCTTCAATGCTTTAGGTACATTTTACTCACTTCCATCATGAAATCTATAGGAAGTTTTATACGCATTGCGTATTTGGAGTTAAATGTAAGACAAGCATAATGGAGAATTTTGTCCCCTTAAGTACATTAGTAACAAAGTACATATTTTAAAAGTATGTCAGAGAATGCCAAATTTGGAAGAAATGCGATATGTAAATAAGTGACTATATCCGAGAATTACAATGTATGTATGTAGGTAATTAAGCTATATAAGTAACAACATATATGTTCCCGAAGAGAACCAAATTCCTGTCATTCATTCTGAAGCATAACCAAATACAGAACAAAATGTTAATTAACAAAGGTTAACAAATATTTAAATAACTTCTAGCATCACGTACCGTACACATATCTTTATAAAAAGATGATTGAAAAA
Organism: Lepisma saccharinum; assembly: GCA_022664845.1. Taxonomy (NCBI): domain Eukaryota; kingdom Metazoa; phylum Arthropoda; class Insecta; order Zygentoma; family Lepismatidae; genus Lepisma; species Lepisma saccharinum. The sequence continues at coordinate 10,881 of JAGDQP010057428.1, read as the reverse complement.
CAATTTATTATTAACCTCACGTATTAAATACAAATATTAAACGCACAGCACAACGTTTTGAGTACGTTTGTAGCCATTGTGTTTCAATAATCGACATGTGAAGTTTTGATTTTTGTTTAAAAATATTACCTAGTTAACAAAGCCAGTTGTTAAAAATTTTATGATAAAAATGAAATTAAATTGTTATTTACCATTTCTTGTCAATTTAATTAAATCATCTCCAAGCAGGTATTCCTAGGACTAGCTCTCTTACAAGTGAAGTATTGTATAAGGAGATATTCATTTCTAAGAAATGTCCACATTCTACGTATCGTTGGAACATTAATTCAAGTATGGGTATCATAGCAAGGAAGTATGAGTAACTAATGGGAACACTGTATATGACCATAGGAAAAAGGGCCGAAGCCGGGGTGAAACTTTTATAATTATAAATAGTAACTATGACCAATCTGTGCTATTACAGTAGCAATAATAATCTCGTTTCTACTTCTTAAAAATGAAAGATTAATAAATTTCATAAAAAGTGAAAAATAAAATTATACGATAGAACAAAGTTCTATAAAATGAGAACTTCTTGAATCAAATTTCGCCTTATTTTTTGAGAATCATTTTTTCTCCATTGTTAAGCAAGCTATGAAAAGCACACCTAAACATTATTTAGTAAGCGTCACAGTATTGAAACATCGATTTTTCATTTTTGCGTATTTTAGATGAAACACATAGAAATATGTCATAGGCCCGAAATTGACATCTTGTATTTTGTGTGTGTGTGTTTATTGTTTTTCTTTTTTAAAGAAAAGACAAGGATTCCGACTGGATTTTCAATGGGGCGGTGTAAAGTAATAATTGGGAGGGTGTAAGTGGCGTTTTGTATGGTTTCTATTGATTTTCTACAATTCGCTACAGCTTTTGATTAAGGTCTTTATAAGAACAAAAGTTTTTTCCTCTCTAAATTGACGTGTGAGCTTTTGCTTGTTTGCTTCTCATGTACGCTATCAGTTACTGTTTCTGTACAAAACTTTAAAAAAATCATGTAAGAAATCAATAAAAATGTATTATCATTTGGCACATAAACATCGACAGATAAACAATGACATACATACCACATTCATGTTAATCTATTAAATAATAATTAATCAAGTTATTCAGTAGAATATTCTACAATTAGTTCACAATTTGCGAATTTTCCCATCTTTACAGTTTCATATCTAATCTCCTTGCCTTCTTTACGATTCCATCTTATATGTCATCGTGGCTCACTGAAATGTCTCTGTTTATTGAGAGCACTGAGATGGTTCAAGACCATGTAGCATGTCCTGACCCTTTGTAGTTCGAAGAGACTTGAGCCTCTTTAAACAGCTAAAGCACCGTTTAGGGGTACATACAACTCAATAAAAGTAGCACAGATCTGTAGCAGCACATGGATATTTGCGAAATTTCTTTCGGGTATTCAGGAAGGCTTGAAAGGGCTTAACAAGGGACCATTTGTTTTCGTGTTGGCCCAGTGATTTTTCTAGACGTTAAACTATTTTTTAAAAACTCTTTTGTTTACATCACACGGACCGGTCATTTGGCTGGGGGGGGGGGAGGAACAGTTGATCTCCCCGGAATTTCACTTGAAACTTTTCATTTCAAAATTAGCACGATGAAAAAGTTATGTGCGTCATGAATTAGAATTAAACAGATTCGATTTTCTTATATGCCAATGCGTGGTTTTAAATAGTGTCATTCCTGACAACTATTTGTATGGAAAGTACTCCCACTCTGTTTCCCATATTTTAATGCAAGTCAACATAGAAATAGATGTCGTGTATGCGAGTCCACCTCAGTTTATTTCTCTCTCATTTTAATCGGTTCAAAAAACATTGCTTTTTTTAGCAACTAGTTTACAGAAAAGAAGATAATCAATCATAACATGCTTTGCTAATTCACTGTTTCCATTTTATTAAAGAAGGTTCATTTGTCATCCTCTATCTGCATACTGTCAAGTTTGTCTGTGGTTAGTTTACCTCTAAAAGATTCTTCAAACGAGTACAGCTACACATTAAAGAGGGTAATTTTTACTCTTCTTTCGACGAGAAAGTATTTTCATTGCCCTGAGCCTCCTGTGTAGCCTAGTCGGTAGCACCTAGTTGCTCGATCTCAGTGCGGTAAGTCCCGGGTTCGATTCCTGGTGGGGGGCTTGAAAATGTCGGTATTGACCCACCATCCTGAGGACATTTGTGACCTGCCGTGAATAAAATACAGTGGTGATCACCGTGAGAGCTTTGGTTTTAGTCTTCCAACCCGTCTGGTCAGTGTTGGAGCATTATACCAACTCTTCCCTCCGGGAAAGGCCTAATCCATTAGTGGTTTGAATATGGCTGTGAATTATTATTATTATTATTATTATTATTATTATTATTATTATTATTATTATTATTATGTGTGTCTGTGTGCAATCTGTGTCAACAGATCAGAAAGTGAAATATTCCGCAATTTCGGTACACACGCAATACTATGTATGAAAATCAGATGCTTGAAGTAGTAGCCTGTGGCAAGGAATACTGACTTATCTCACCACTCATCTCAAAGTAGAGTTCAATTGAAGAGCTGTGCTTGTGCTGCGAGAGAAGAATGTTCATAAAATCTGTTTTAGCGGGCGGCAGATAAATGCATTCTTATCTTTGTTAACAGAGCTATTTTTAGCCTTTCTGTGATCTCGCTTGTAGATTCATCATAATCATGGTAAGCTCGTACCTGTCATGCGTCATTTTCATCTTTCATGTTTCTGGAATTCGTCCTCAAGCCTCTGTGATGTACAATGTAAAACAGTGCCGTTGTACAAAAAGCAATGTCTTTTTTGTCACGGGTTGGCAAAAACCATGTTTGTTTTAAAGGTTTATTTGGTTTAAACCAGATTTTTAAAATTAAATTCTTTTCTTTCTTTCTTTATATTGCATGTGTATAGAAATAACTTTATTTCTCCTTAATGTCCGTATGCAGCAACGGAGTTATGAAGGACGGAACCTACAGCTACAGCTTAAAGTGAAATCCGAACCAATACTCGGTTTGCAGCTGAGAGAAATTGTCCTCCATCTGGACGTGATCCCGGGACGCAGTACGCCAAAACAGACATAAAAATACAGTAAAACCTCAATCAACCGTCACCCTTTTAATCGACACTCTCTTTATCAGTCATCGTAAAAACGCACATTTTTTTGTAGAAATATATTACGTAATAAGATTTTTTAAAATAAAAATTGTTTTCTTTTTTAAAAAAAGAAGAAAGAAAAACGTTTTTTGTCAATGAAATACGTATGTATACTGTTCTGTATTATTAACTTGTGCACAGTTTCATTTTCATTTCTCTTCCAAACCATTTGAAATCTCGTTACTGTACACGTTTACAATGAAATTTCTGTTATCCGTCTATTCAGTTAACCGTCACAGTCCCGGTCCCGACGGTGACGGTTAATGGAGGTTCCACAGTAACGAAATTTTAAAATTACAAATTTATTATGTAGATATCATTGAAGAAAATTAAAACTAAAAAGTCCAATCCGAACTCATGTTGCTGTGATAAGCTACGGATACAGTCAAGCACGTACCCAGAAATTTATTTCGGGGAGTGGAGGGTCCAGAGCTTTCTCGGGGGTCCAAATTCAGTATGAGTGTAAACGTCATCGATAATATCGCGTAAAATTGTAGTAGATATAAAAGAAATATCGTAATTTCGGAGGAGGCCCGGACCAGCAGGACCCACTCCCTGCGTACGTGTCACTGGATGCAGTAGATAAATTATTCTATCGACATATTTAAGCAAATTTAACTTTGGTTTCTCTATGAAACAACATTCGTTCAGGCAAGCAGAAAGAAACAATTTGGGTTCGTTTCGTATGTTTAGGCTTAACGTGTTTATGTAACAGCAAGTAGATGAAGGACAAGACCTACTGCTTACAGTGACATCCGAACCACTACTCGGTTTGCGCTTTAGAGAAATTCTGTGCCTCCATCGATAATCGAACCGGGTCCCATTGAATACAAGGCGAAAATGATATAAAATTAACGCAGACGGTTTAATATGTGGATTCGGAGTGCCGAACGTTTCGGTGTAGGACGTTTGGGTGCATGGCTGTTTCGGTGTACGGATGTTTAGGTGTGAGGATATATTTTTGTAAAATTTTAATCTTTACACCGAAACGTCCTATATAGTTAACAAAAGTTACAGGTACTCTAAATGCTTTGCAATGTAAAGTATACTTTTGTTTAAGTAAGGTAGTAGATAAGAAATAGGAACATAGTATTTATAAAGATATTTTACATATTTTCCAAACTGTAGCGGGATCTCAAATAAATATGTCATGAACGAGATATTTATTAATTACACTGGTCAACAACCAAAATCTATCTTTGGTGGATCCATATTTTTTTTAGTAATTCCATTTCGCTGAATACCAAAATGGCCTTCATTTTGTTTCATTTTCTTGTTTTGAAGACATCGACTTCCCTGATGCACCACACAAATGGAAAATATGTGGAGATTTGAAAGTGGTCGGTATTGTAACATGCTCTCCAGCAGGGTTATACGAAGTATTACTGCTTTTTTTGCAAGTGGAAAAGCCGTGCTAATTATGAAACGAACGAATGGCCTTTACGAGGTTATTTAGTTCAAGGTGTGATAAACGTTTCATTCTAGCATAGTGGAACCAAGCAAAATACTCCTGCCACCGTTACATATTTCGTCGAATGTACATAATTTTCATTTAGCAATTTACAACTTTGATTGTCTATTACAATTTATACTTGGAAGAAAAAATATTAGTAAACTTGTATTTTTCTTAAATATCATAAATACCATGATGCTCCTTACGGGTATGGAAATTGATACAATTTTAAACATCACGTAATTCATAATCTATCCTTTACATTGGGACAATGAAGAACAAAAGGAAGGAAATTATGCCTAATTCTAATTGAGGGCCTGAATTGCAAAACATCCCAAATTCACCGCAGTATTTTCTGATCAGGAACAAAAACCAGTCCAAGTCCTGGTATGATATTCTATTCAGCTGAAATATATATTTTTTTTTATTAAAAGGGTTTCTTTGGTATGATTAGGATGTAATTATGTGAGTGGATAACCATTGCAACATAGATACCGACGAACAGAAAAACAATGCAAATACGAAAAAATGTGGACTTGGGATGTTTTGCAATTCAAGTCTTCAATTGTGATGTTCCAAACAGGAAATTTCATACACCTTCCAAAACATAGTTACAAATAAGACCCAGCCAGTAAACAATCAAGTACGGCGTTCAAAATAGTGACTAAGTAAAAACTGACTCTACATCGAAACGATCTTTAAAATGCATTAAAAATGTTGAAATTCCATTAAAATCTCATACTACAGCATTCTAAATTCTCAGCTGGCAAACACTGATTCCCAGTGACTTGAAAAACTTAAAAAAGTCATGGAATCCAGCTTACAAGTAGAAGTGACTGAAAAGAAAAACTGATTTTCATGGGAAGTTTCAAACACCTTGTAAAGTCAGGGAATATTACATATACATTTTTGTTTCTCCGAACATATTGTTTGAAACCTTCATTTTGCTACAGCAGGCATAATGCATTCCTGAAAGAGGTGGAGACCCTTGCAACTGGAGCCAGGGGTTTTAAAAATCATTTTATTTAATTATTTATTAGAAGTTATCACGGATGCAGCAAACGCTATTTTACACCGTTATTCTAACAAACAATAATAACAACAAAAGACTTATGCAATAGGAAATAGAATCAAGTTGTTTTGTTGTTGTTGTTTTTTCATAGCAGAGCTTGCAGGGACAAAATCCATGAAATTGTCTACTTATGTATTTGGCTTTGCAATTCATAATGATAATAATTATTATTTATATAAATACGCCCACCATTGAACCAATACATACAAAATTAGCACCACGTGGAGGACTACAAATGGCATAATTTCATGTTATGAATGTGACAAAGTGATCGAGTGAAGCTAAGTTATATATTTTTTTTATTATACGCGATGCTCATGACGTTCAATATTTTATGTGCCCACTCTCAACGCGGAGGAACCTAATAATTACAAGGCCCTTTCACTCGCAATTAACAAGTTCTTGGCTCAAAACTTTGCTTGTGTTTAAGTTTCAACATTTTCACACACGTTGAACATGTTGATTCATACTATAATTTTCACATTTCTTCGCTACCATAAACTTCACTTTACCCCACATTATGAATTAGATGTTAAATCCTCTGCTCATAATATTGGGATCCTAGATATCATTTCTCAGATAAAGGAACTGCAGATCAACGCTTTCGTACTCCCTGCCTGTTGTGCGGTAGATATAAATATTTACCTGAAATGTTGTTGAGAAACCTTGCTTTCTGTTAGTAATAGCTTTATGAAACGAACGAATTGACTCATTTAAAATGTTAGACCGTTGGGATCTGGAATCGATCTGAGAGGCCGACTATCGTGACAAGTTTTCCAGGGTTTCAATTATTAACACTCAGGGTACTCTGATACATTATAGACAAAGTAGTTAAAGCGGCTTATTTTGTCCATTAAAATAATTACTATACTATATTTCCTCTCTTTATGATGATATACAAATTACACTAGAACATGAAAAGCATTTTTAATCAATAGTTTCATATACCGAAACGCTCTTACACCGAATCATCCTTTGCACCCAAACGTCCTGCACCGAAACGTCCTAGACCCGTGGACTCGTCATCATGAAGTTTAAACTAATTGTGGCATTTTAATTTTTGGGGTTTAAACCTTCACCTCGGGTTAAACTAGCCAACCCGGCTTTCGAGCTTCAATTGAAACTAAACAATTTCTAAAGAACGATTTTGCGATAAACTTGAATCTGTGTGTGGGTTTTAGAGCGTTTAAGAGTTTTTATTGTTTTTCGGGTATACGTTGTTCTCATACGATGAAACATACAGGAAAATTAAGGATGTGCAATTGTAGTGGGATTATAAGGGTTTTAACAGAAAATTGTTTGCCACCAAATAATGAATTTACAGAAAGTCACCTTCAATTCACTGTAAGCGACTTTACAAAACGAACTAACTCAATGGCTTAGGGAATATACAAGTTCATCGCAGCAGTAACAAACGTCTTCAATTTGTATCCTGGACAAGGTCAAGCCAATTTTCATCACCTCTCGAAAATCCGTTTATATTGTCCCCCCACCAGTGTTCAAATTGAAGTGGGGTTGGCTGGTATTCTCCACTCTCTCTGAGATGTAATGGAAAACTTTTAGGTGGGTATTCGTGTTTCGATACATTTCACTTAATATCCCATATATCTGTGTATTTCATAAATTTTAGGTGCGTATATTATGATGCCTAAAAATTGAGGTGGGTATACCTGCGTATACCCTCCATTACACCACTGTCCTCTCTGAAATGCTTATATCATGTTCTGTTTTCGAAACTATCCCCGAACGTGGGAAATTAATAGGTGTAAGATACGGTATTGTACTGGTGTGAGAAATTCTTTACCGTCTCTGAAAATTGCACAAATTGAATCCTGCCTCCCACCGACGAGTATGTCTTCTCAATAACTGCTTTTCGAACGACTTCCCAAGTGAAGGTTTGAGAACAACCGAAAGGATTAAATTCGACTCTAAATTGGAAGGATTTTACACTATTTAGGGGCGTCAGCAAATGGGGACCCTGACCCTCCAAAATCACTGCCCACCTCCCTAACTCTGGCAAGACAATGGACATTTTAGTTCCCTCCGTCTTTATATATTTAACAAATTGATTGTGAACGTCAGATTAAAACAATATGTCATGTTTTGGTAATTTCAGTTCTACGGTTTCTGGTTACGTAGAGATGTAGCATGAAATACATAGGAATTCACCTCCTTCGTCATTCAACGAAAGTCGTCTTCAAATTGGTTTTACGTAATTAATTTATGGTACTTCAATAAATGTATGTGTCTTACTGTGTACGTTTCTTTTGAAGACAAAAAAAAAATGAATAAGAAAGATTATTCACATCACGTAACGACAATGTCACAACACACTTGAACAAGTTAAAACCTCAAATGGGCCCTACCTGGTATTGCTATGTTTCGATCTGAAGTCATCAGTTATATTTAAAGTTCACATTTGAATTGATGGTCTCTATAATGTGAAGTGATACGTAAATACTTAACAAGATTGATCGCTTACAAAGATTGTCAGTCGTCTTTTTTTTCTTTTGAAAATGTAACTATTGCATAGTACAGTATATTACTACAAATAACAGTATTTACTATTATAATTATTTTTTATTACGTTAGGTTTGGTGTTCTGATCTTACCAATACGTTACAAGCAGTAGGTCCATTTTGTAGAACGAATGTAGTTAAATCCAACTGAATCAGGTGTGCTATTCGTCTTCGTTAGATGTGTTGCACATTCGTTCAATCGTTTGATCCCAGAATAATGTTTGTTACACTCAAATTATGTTTGTTGCGGACTTCAACAAGCGTTCCTAACTCGCTGTTTAAATTACCCTCTCGCTAAAACAAAAGCTAAGCGTAAACAGGTTTATGTCTGCTAAAAATATAAAAGTTTCGTGTAGTTTATTATGTCTGCTAGAAATATAAAAGATAAAGATAAAATGAATTTTATGGGCGGTAACAGCACAGATAAACTATACCAGATCTTTACCCTAAGCCTTAAAAGACCTGCACTGTATTTTCAGTCTTTCAAGAAGTTTAGTCTCTCACCGGCAGATGGCGCGGATATCTCTTTTCTAAGTTTTACTTCAACGCTGTGTGGTGGCGAGATCTCAAACCATGTAAAAAATTCCCGCCGCTTCCCTCCTGTTTGTTTATTGGCTGGCCGACTCACATGACCTTCGTCTGCGAAGTGGTTTTGATAATAAAGAAGTCTTTCCCTCCTCCCACCTACAAACACGTTTCGCGGTGGTTAAGAAGGGGTAAATATTGAGCTTCCCTCCCTTTGCGTTGTGTTACTCTATGAAAGGGAACCATCGCTTCCAAATCTATAAAAAGAAATAGAACGGAACAGACATACAATACAGAGAAGTCAATTACTTATTTATTTAACACCACATGCATCTACGAGTACATAATCAAAGATAACTGTTCTGTGATTATATATACTTCGCAGTAATCTATTATATATAGTTATCTGTGATACAATGTGCTTTGCAGATGTTGATTTGTGTTTCCTATCTTTAGTTTTCCTTTTCTTTTTGTACGCGTTACATGTTTTTTCTCTCTCTCTCTTTCTACAGTAGTGCTCGCAAATGTGGAAGAGATTCTGTAAATGTAAACGGAAGGGGGAAATATATAACTATTTAAGATGGTTCTTGTGAGTTGTCCAAAACTGCTTTCCGGCTCATGTATTTGGAAGTGTCTCCGTTTTATATTCTAGTTTGGTTAAGAGAGAAAACGAAACACACATATTTATTGAATTGATATTAATTTGAATTTATTTTAAGGCCTTTAGGCAACTATGGCTCAGGCCGTATGGATGATGATTGGATGGATTGGTGGAATGAAGAAATTGGGAGGAAACAGGAGCACCTCGAAAACCCACGCACACGGTGTTTGTCGACCACAAAACTCACATGGCATGAGTAGGGATCGATCCGGCGACCCCTATCGCCAGAGGTGAACGCTTAACCAATTGAGTCACCGAGGCCCCGAATTGATATTAACGTCCTAAACGAGCTGATGAGCTTCTAACGACGGGATAAACAGCTTTTGGTCAAGTGTACTCCGTGTCACTGTTTTCAATGGACACCAATGGGCATTAAACCCATGACCACGCGGTCATGTATATAGTTGTTAGTGTTCCTAGTTACGGTTTTGAGGGGTCCCGAGTTCGATTCCCGGCGCTGCCAAGAATTATTTCCGAGGCCTGTAGGTCTGGAACGGTGCCCATCCAGCATTGTGGAACTGCTAGAATAAAAGATAGTGGCGATCACAGTGAGAGCTTAGGTTCTTCTCTCCCAATCTAGTCAGCGTGGGAATAGTAGACCAATCTTCTCCCTCTGGAGAGAGGCCTCATCCAGTAGTGCATTGAATATGACTCTTAATTATTATTATTATTATTATATATATGAAAGTCGGGACCGGAACGGGAAATGTTTTCCTTATTCTCTTCCCGTAATTTCGGGTTCCCGTACTGATTTGCCATGCGTTAGTTAAAGAACATAATGCAAGAATTTAACTCTTACAAAATTAACGAGGACTGAATCTTAATGATGCAGACTACTTCGCCCAATGCCAATGATAAAATATAATATTTGTTGACGAGTTAAAATAGAATTATTATTATTATTATTATTTTGTTTATATATTCTGTTTATAGCTGGACACGTCCTAACTTTAAACTACCTCTCGGCGCCGGCATTGCCGGTGAATGTGAAAAGCAACGCGTGCACTACGCCGCAATGCCCTTGCCGGTGTCGTAGGATATGTGTACCAGAGCCCTGCAAACCCAGGCCCGGCTGGATCTGTATACTTTGACCGGCCCTACCCGGCCCGGCCCGGCCCGAATCTCGAGCCGGGCACAAACGGGCCGGGCTGTAAACGGGCCGTCACAAACGGGCCGGGCTGTAAACGGGCCGGGCAGGGCGTAAACGGGCCGGGCAGGGCTTAACCGTCTTGAGAACAACCAAGTCTGATAATTCAATTTAATGTTTCAATATTCAATGGAAAATGACACATGTGTCTTCATAACATTGCAGTTTCTATTTTTCCTTCTCGAATGGGAAAATCGTGTGAAAGGTTACCCAAGGGTTTCTTGCTATATCTCCATTCTGTCTGTCTATTTGTTATCAGTGGTTGTTCTGACCATACATCATGTGGTGGTAATAGTACTAGCATTAGCACT
>JAGDQP010057427.1:0-12748 GCA_022664845.1 Lepisma saccharinum | reverse complement strand
TCGATCATTTGTGAAAATTCTGTGATTCTGCTAGTAAAAGTCGTAACGTTTGAACCCCTTCACCGATTTTGAGATGTGATACACCGTTTACAACATATTAAAAGGTTCATTTAGATTCTGAAAGTTTCAATCGTCTATATGGTCTGGGCTCAGTGCTATCATCAGAAATGTGAAACTTCGACTTTCTTTTCTCACCGACCTGGGGGGTCCCAGTGAGGTCCTACCGACCCAAATTTTTTGTGTGTCTTAAGGCCACTTTAGACGATCCAATTTCTCGTACGATGAATCTTAGCAAAAGCAGTGTGCCAGCGCAAAAAAAGAAAAAAGTTATGGATTTATACCATAGCATCTTACCCTATTGTAGCATTCTTGCTTTCACAGTCTGGCACTACTGCTAATCGTAAGATTTATCGTAGCATAAATGCTGTCGTCTAAAGCGGCCTTTAGTATAGCAAAGAGCTTTCAAACGCTACAAGCTTCAAAATCAGGCTTATAGTTCGCTAGGTTCAAAACTAGCTATATATACCATAGAGTGCCTCTAATAGACTCATTTGTCAGCGTCACTCGAAGAACTTCCGTTCTTCATGATAAGCAGGTATTCGTGATGAAAATTGGCTTGATCTTGCCCTTTTTTTTTGTCTTCATGCGAACGCCCTGTTGTGGGTTAATAGCAACTTAACGACGATATAGGTTATTGTACCTTGCCTGATTGTCAATTGTCACGTATAGGAATCCCGCTAGTGTGGGTGACGAATTAATAGAACCTTGACCTGACCCCGTTTAGATATTGTTTTTCAACCTAAGTGCTCAGCAACAACTATGTAACTTATTAGAATCATCAACCTACAAAGCCAGATCAATAGCATTTTTTTTTTTCTGTACAAAGCTTTTTTTTATCAATCCTTTAAGAATCTCTGTCTCTGACATTTTGTATCAAGTATAAGCTGGAACATATTTTGTCATATAATTGTACATACATATATTATTCATATTAAATGTCTTATAAATATTAAGAAGAGAAATAAAGCATATAGAGAAGTTTTAGTCATCGCATAGTACACACAAGCCAGAATCTTTTATTTTGCTAGAATATAAGGTTACCTTGACTATTCCCTGATTTATTATTAGAGTTATGAGCTATAATTGCGTATACTTTCTTGTAGTTCTTTTACAGGCATAAAATTCGTTCTGCGCATTATACCAGGAGGGAAAATAGTTTTCGTCATTTGCTGGGGAGACGATCAAATATTTTGTTTCAGTATCGTAATTTATTAACTCCGCTCTTGGCAAGTGTAATTAGAGAAAAATAAGTTTTGATGGTCGAAGTCATCCAAGCGTGAATGAAAAACTAAAAAAAACGTCGTACCCCTAGACTGAAAAGATGAGCCACAAAAAATATTCATATTCAGCTACATATTAAATTAAAACCACCTCAAACTAAATCAATAAAGCGAAAATATATATATATTTTTTTCTAATTACAAGCGTACGGGGAAAGAAAAGGAACGGTGCATGAAAGGTAAAACACATTTTAAAGTCCAACTCTCACATTTACTCCTATGTATTTCACATTCTTAAAACGGCTATAACCTGGTGATTTTTCAAGCTTTCAGACTGAAATTTTTCGAGCTGTTAGCTGTTATTATGTAACAATTGTTACAATTGCAAATTAATTTTTTAAGTGTACTTCTCCTCTTCCTTTCCTGTACGCTTCAATTGTATGCTACATTGTAAAGGAAGAATGCCTGTAAAGAATACAAACAAATGCAGTACAAATCCACGTGAACCTATTTCAGCGTCTAAATATAATGTTTTGAAACCATTTAAGTACATGCAATTATATTGTGTTGGAAATTTCCATCACTTCTTGCATAACTGAATTCTCGGAAAGTCCTGAACAACAAGCCTTGATAAAAAAAGAAAGGATGGAATAATAAAAATGCTTATACAAAGCTAAACTATCTAATTTGGTAACCAGTGGCGTTCAAGAATTACATTTAACTATGTACTTCAAACAAAATTCGGAACAGCGGAATATTTCATCTTCTTTTAGCGGAAAGAGTAGATTTTTTTTAGAGTAGAGTAGAGTAATGTTTTAGAGTAGAATTTTCAATCGAAAAGAGTGGATGTCAACGAAATATGAACGTTCTAGATGGAATTCCGATGCTTTTGGATGTGATTTATTCTTCAAACTTGAAAGAGCGTTCTTTTTCTATCATTTTAGAGTGGTCTAGTCAAGTTTGTTCTCCGCTACTTATTGCTGGGAAGGTTATCGAAAGACGAAGTCATACCTGAAACATTTTCTTAGTGACAAAAACATAGAAGACGAGAAAACGTCGTTAGTGAGATATATGCAAGATTTTTTTAACGTTGTTCTTACGTACATGAGGAGACGAGATAAACAATTTCAAAGGCGTTCTCTCACAGTTGGCCGGCTAGCTGAGGGGATGATTTCGCGCTGAGTCATAACCGAGGGAGGACGCAAGCTTAATTGCTCCCGATTTGTAGGACTTTTGAGTTAGTATTGTGCTGTTTACAAATTAACATTGGTAATTTATCGTGTTGTTCGAAAGAACACAGTAAAGTTTGAATTTAATAAGCAAGCCAGGCATATACGGCCATCTACATTGGGTATTCACAATGGGTGAATAATGTTTTATATGTGGAACCATATCAATTGGAAGGACTACCCTGGACAATGAGGCCTATTGTGTATTTTTAAAATTTGTGTGAGTGGGTGGTTATGATAAATTTATCCGATCCAATCCGTCAACACTTATACCCATGAAGATGGAATTACTAATCAAGTGCTTGTTCCCCCTGCAGATTATGGGACTACTTCTGTTCGTATATTGAACTTGTCATTGGCACTAGATAATAGTGCAATTCAAAATGTTCTCAGTCAGTGTGAAGAAGGTTGTAATGGACACTGGGGTCAACCTTTTTGTCTTCCACAGTTCAACGGGACACTTGGTCCCATCTGTCCAATTATTTCGGTCCATTCGCTCCCGTATTATGGTAAACAGTTTTCGAGATCAACTTTATTATGATGGTTAGATTCCGACTTGCTCTTTTTTTGCCAGGATCCGACGTACTGCATAGCAAATTGTGAGAAACGTAAAAATGCGTCTTCAACGACATGTGTCAACGCCACCATCATCCCCGCCGTTAAATCTGTCATCTGCTGATAAGGTCAGTGAGTTGTCCACATCACTCCCTGTTAACAACAAAGAACGTGTTCTTCCAGTCCCGTCCCTCCCGTCCCACAGTGCGGCCGATTCAAAAAAAAAAGCTGGCCAAAAGTCAAAAACGCAAGTAAATGATATCAAATTCTGTACTCGTTTGTTTTTTTTTCTGGGGGGAGGGGGGTCGCTGATTCCGAAGTCAGGGTTGCAGAATGTTCCCCCTTAATCTCCTGTTGATAGCCCCTATTCGTGAAACAGCCCGTATATCATGTTACGATCAAGATGAATATCATGTCCATGGTTTTGGGTCGCTGGTTACGAATTTGAAGTCAGAGTTGCAAAATTGAACCCCCTTAAAACAACATTTTAACATTTTAGTGTATACTTTAATGATAATTGTTTTTAATGAAATATGATGTTGTTGCTTTTAATAAATGATTTGATTGGATTTTGGGCGGTCAAAATGGCGATTTATTAAACATATTGTAATATTTACCTAAACTACTCGTGATGATACACCTTTGTGCCAAGTTTCGTTTCTCTTGCTGAAACGGTGTGGAAAATGGATTTTTGCGTCCTCCATTTTGGATCTAAGATGGCGTATTTTCAAACATGTTGTAATATTTTCTTAACCTACTAGTGATCATGTATGTTCGAATCTAATTTGGTGTTTCTAGCTCCAGCGGTTTAGATTCTGCACTCTATACAACAATAGGTTTGGCGGCCATTTTGGATCCAAGGTGGCGCCCTTTTCAACATGTTGTAATATTTTCCTAAACTACTCGTGATAATACACCTTTGTATCAAGTTTCGTAGTTCTAGTTCAAACGGTGTGGAAAATGGATTTTTGGGTCCGCCATTTTGAAACGGTTGAATAACAAACAGGGGTAAATTCAGCCAGATTATTTTTGTTTCGTATTGAAGAAAATGCATTTCATTATAACTTAGAATAAGTCTGACAGCGGAGCAGCACGGAGCAACATAACTTTTTCATAATAGCATATTGTTTTCTTAACGCTTTGAATTAATAGAAATCAATAATAATTATAGTTTCACTAATAATTTATATTTGATAAATTATCATTTCGTAACTTTTTATATATATTCTACGTACTTTCAGACGTTGATTCCATTTTATTTGATTATGATCTGCTTCTTTCTAAAGTTTTTATACAACTTTTAACCAGTAAGGCCCACTTAAAAAAAATTAATCCTGGATTAACTTGATCCACCATTAAATTCACCAGTCATAGATAAATAATTATATTTAAGCGAATTTCTATCTTTCCTTCCTCAATGCCATCTGGTGTTAGCTCATTCAAGTCCATTCCTAGTTCGGTTTAACTGACATGAGGTGGCGAAAAAGTAGTGGAAAAAATATGTGTATTATTTATGGCATGTGAATTACCTCGTGGTTCAAGTTCACTTGAAGTTTTAAAAGTGTTCTGCAGTTGGAAGTTAAAGGACTTTTACATATTATCATGAGTAGTGGTAGTAGTAGTAGAAATCTTAGTGATAGTAACAAATTTAGACATAGGAATTTTTTGTTGGAAAAAAGTAAGTTTCTGATGCTTCAGTAGGTAAGTTCAGAGTCAACCATATGGTAACAGCTCTCATATAAATACTGATAACTTTGTAAATCAAGAAAGAGATCTGCTACTTATTTCTGTTATTCATAAATGCGCGTTTGATGTTTAAATTCACTGATGTGTGTTGTGCCAAACTAAATATTAATAATTTCATCAAGTAATGAGGTGCATATACTTTCTTTTTCTTGTTTTCTGCTTTCAAACTTTCAAGTAATATCTTAGTTCAATTGATGTAGGTTCATCCTACAATGGCTTGTAGATTGTATCACGGATCAAGTTAATCAGGATTAAAGTGTTTTGATCAACTGGACCGAAGAATAATAAAAGAGAGTCTGCAATGAGAAGAGACATGTGTAGAAGCAGTGAGCCTGAAAAAGGCACGAAACTGTTCAACGCATTTTTATTTCGTTCAGTGATAGAGTACAGTCTTGGTCAGTAATCAATCTATTTATTAGCATCATTGCAACTAGGACTAAGTTTTTTCATATTAACATTTTAGAAACATAATCAAAAGTGACAATTTTATGTAGGACTCAAACTTAATTCGTCCCCTGTAGAAACTCAGTATGCTAACCAGTGCACCACATATACCATTTTCGAAAGCAGAGTAATCGTGTTGATATTCGCTGTCTTTTATGAGTGTTTTTTAGCCGAAATAGTTTTGTGTTCTGCCTGGAGGAAGATGTATGACAACGAGGTCCATTGGCAATGTAAAGATGTTGGTTGACGTTCCTTTCCTTCGGACGGAGATGAGGTCCTACAAACTAACAGTTTAAAGTTCAATCTACAATGTGTCCCCACCACCAGAAATCGAGCCAGGGCCGATAAATTACAAGGTGACCAAGAAAATCAGTCAACACATTTTGTACAGTAGCGTATTATACAGATGCTCCCCGACTTCCGATCGTTCGAGTTACGATTTGTCGAAGATGAGATATATTGTGAGTTGACGAAAATTGAGGAACCCTTGATCCATCATCACCCAGAAAGTGAAATTAACTTCATTAACTTGTACTGTGCCTTTGAACATAGAATTTCAAGCCTATGTCTTGTGTACTAACTGAGCTTCGTGACCTATTGTACTGCATATTTGCTATTCATTTTAACAGTAATACTACACTGAACTAACACAATCATTTATTATTACAGCTCTAACCTTTTATGTTATAAATCATAACATTTTTATTAATCTCACTACATGTACCTACATAATGTTTTTACATTTCATTTATTAGTTTCGACTTAACTTTATTTTTCCAGTTCCGATGGCTTCATAACCCTATCGTAAGTCTGGGAGCGGCTGTGCTTCCTTTGTTAGCTTACCCAGCCTGCAGTATATGTATCCTGCAAAGATACAACCTTACAGATTATAAATACCTAGCTAAATATATTCAGTTATGATTAGCAGCTAATAGCATTCACATATCACTCATTGAGACTTGCATTTTCTTTCCATGTTAGTAGGAGGCTGCAGTTCCCTTGTCGTTCTGGAGGACGTGAAGCAATTTCGGGCATTTCTTCACATCATAGTTATTACGAGAGGACTTCTCGATAATGAAGTTGGAGAGAGAAATGAAAGAAAATGAGACGTTTGTCTTTGTTAGAATGCTGAACTTGCAGCATTCTGGGGGATATTTCCCATGACTCGCTCCTGTAGTCAAGGGTGCGTTTGTGGGGAAATACTGTTAGTCCGGCATCCACAAATTATCCAGACTGTGATTTCTCGTTGTAGACATTTTTTATTTTGTTTATTTATTTATTGTATATACATATCAGTATGAAAACCCATTACGGTGTAAAGACAAGAGTGAAGCAAGAGTTCTACTCACAAAAGAAGTGATATCCATTTTGCGAGTTACTTTCTTCATGTCAGTATGACCTAAATGTTTCCTTTGTAATAAAATTAATAGATTTAGTATCCCTCCGCCATAGTGACACAAAGAAAGTAACTCGCAAAATGAATATCACTTCTTTTGTGAGTAGAATTCTTGCGTCACTCTTGTCTTTACCCCCGTAAGGTGTTATCATTCTGATATCACTTATTTTGTAAGGCTGCCTATTAAAAACGAGTGCATACTCTTCATACAAAAGGGCGATTTTGGGCCGTATCTAGAAAACGTTAACCCATATCAACAAAATAAGCTTCCATAAGTAATTGACCACCAAAACCCACCTCCATTTGGGACTAAAACAAAAAGACAGACAGAATGACCGAGAAACGTTTCGATCATTTGTGAAAATTCTGTGATTCTGCTAGTAAAAGTCGTAACTTTTGAACCCCTTCACCGATTTTGAGATGTGATACACCGTTTGAAACATATTAAAACGTACATTAAGATTCTGAAAGTTTCAATCTCTATATGGTCTGGGCTCAGTGCTATCATCAGAAATGTGAAACTTCGACTTTCTTTTCTCACCGACCTGGGGGGTCCCAGTGAGGTCTTACCGACCCGAATTTTTTGTGTCTTGTTCGTATAGCAAAGAGCTTTCAAACGCTAGTTCAAGCTTCAAAATCGGGCTGATAGTTCGCTAGGTCCAAAACTAGCTGTATAACCCATAGAGTGCCGCTAATAGACTCATTTGTCAGCGTCACTCGAAGAATTTCCGTTCTTCATGATAAGCAGGTATTCGTGATGAAAACTGGCTTGATCTTGCCCAGGGAAGAATCCAATGGCGAACGTTTGTTTCTGCGGCGATGAACTTGCGAGTTCCGTAAGCCATAGCGTTAGTTAGCTAATATACATTTAATTTCTTATTTTTATATAACAAATATACAAGAAACAAGAAATATAGATTAGACAGAATGAACGAAACAAAACACCCAAACATTATTATTTCTGCCTTTTGTTCCTCGTTTTCTTTGGTCTTCAAGTCCTTCAAAAATACTAAGAAAATAATTATTAGAGGTTTTACATCTTAAATAAATTAGTTTAGAGTTCTTTGTTAACTTAAATGACCTGACCTAACCTGATTGTCTATCATACTGTCGCACTTTATAGCTGGACAAGTCCCGCTCGTTGTCAACTGAGTCACCAATTGTCTCAGAGATTTCGCTTCTTCATTTTTACTATATTCCATTCACTTCATTGACACTTACACGCAACGAAAAACTTGTCTGTGCTGGCTGAGTTGAACACACTTTCCAATTTCAGTACTTTCCATTTTCAATACTTTATCCTCTCATCGGTCTCCACTTATACATACAGTCACCACATCACAAACACACTAGGAAAAAGGAGGATGAAGAAGTTCATCCTCTAACTGCCCTGGAGTTTCTAAAGAAGGCGCATTGCCGGACTTCCGGTATCTCGTATAAAGACAAACATTTTACCATTCATACTATTCACTATCATTCGCTCGTTTTGCTTATTCATTATTTCATTCCGCTGCTCGGCATTCTGGGTAGGTTTACAGTCTCGGTTCCGGTCATCCGTGTTCAAGTGCATTGTGTCTTTTCTTCGTTCTCGCATTTCTTTATTTAGATGGAAGCATATATCATATACCACTGTAGTTCTATATGTTCCAAGAGACTGAACTGCACATAATTCTTTATTTCTCTAGGCTATATATTACCGCCCGAGTAGCTGTGCGGTCTAAGGTATTAGGCCAACTACTCGAAGGTCCCGGATTCGAGTTCAGGCAGGGGCATGAGTGTTAGTAGATTTTGACTAGATGTATAGGGTCGAATCGTGACGGACCGAAGTCAAAAGTTACTAGTCTGGCCCATACTAAATAAAGTTTACCAAAGTTTACTATGCTATATACTATTTGATCCTTGTCTTGTTTTAAGGGGAATGAAGACAGTTCATTCAAATGCTAACGTCATTTGTTTATTTTCAAGTTTCCCTGATTTTGCTGATATTTCTTTTGTCTAAGTTCTAAACCAAAATTTCTCATCTAACGTCAATCCTAAATATTTAAAATCTTCTAATCTTTTAGTGAGTATCTCATAAATTTTTATTCTTTGCCCCGTTTGTAATGTAAGTTCACCTAAAAAAAATATGTCTTTCCGTAGAGATTGTTAATTTATTATTAGAACATAATGACTTTTTAATGTGTCTAATTATATTTGCTTTGTCTTCGAGTTCCAAGTACTGTCTACTGTCAGCAGTACTGCAAGGTAATCCGCAAAGGTCAACACTCATGAAACCTCTTCAATGTCATCTAGCTCTTTTAGACGTGGTTCGAATTCGATGCTCACAAGATTGGCCCACTCAGCGATTCCTGAGGATACTCTTTGACTAGACGCTTTCCTTGAAATTCTAAAACTATTTTCCTTTCCTGAAAGTAGTTTCTTACAACCTGTCAGAGTTTTCGAAGTGTGCCTAATTCTCGAAGCCTTTTGAGGAACGTTGTTGACCAGAAGTTGTCGAATGCTCTGCTCATATGAAAGATTATGGGAGGATATACTTGATGTTACTAATTCTTTTTCTGTTTTATTGTAGCATAAAATCTTTTAAGTCGTGGATTGTAGATTTCCCTGAACTGAATCCATACCACAGATAACACTTCTTTAGATTATGGTGTAACTTTCGTATGTCTTTTATTATAATCTTTTGGAATTACTTCGCTACAATGTTCAGGAATCATATTGAGCGATATGATTTTTAATCGCTCTTTGGTATCTCCTCACCTTTCAGTAAAATTACTATTTTTGCCACCTTCCAGGATCAATTTCTTTGTCAACTGGTATCAATTTCTGCAGTAAAAGATTCGCGGTTTCTTCTCTGCTTTCAGTGACAGTTCAATCTCATTTCTGCAAAGCATTCAGCAACGATTTATTTTTATCACAACTAATTTGAAAGGAACACCCATGGTTCCAGACTTAAGTTCCGATCAGTGAATATTTTCCGTTTTTCTTAGTCATATAATGCTGTCTCATAATTTCGTTTTGCTTCCCTATACTTCTCCAAGCCCTCTTGTCTCAGGGTATAGATTCCAGTCGCCTGGTAACATTTTATTGCTGCTTTGCTGAAATGCTTCATTCTTTCGAGTTGTGAAGGCCACCGATTTGGTCTTCTTTTCCTTTGTCCTACTCCGTACGGTAGTACGGCGCTTTGTACTGCTTCTCTTGTAGTTTAATATATTTCTATCGCCAAGTCATCTAATTTACATCCGGCTTCTATTTGCGGTAGTCGTAAGTTTTCTTGAAATTTGGTCCAATTTAGTTTTGAAACAGCAAACGTCATTCTGACAACTTCTTTGGTTTCTTCATTGTTTTCCCTTCCTGATTTCATGTTAAAATTTAACACAATATGCGTACTGGTTGTTTCTCCTTCTAACATTTTGACATTTGTGATGTGTCTACTATTATCTTTTGGTACAGTGTGATATAAATGTTTGACGCCAAGAGCTCTGCTCTGAAATGGTGGTTAAAAGGCTTCTTTCTTTATGGACTCCATCTTATTTTGAGAGTAGTCTTACACCAATTTGCCCTTAGTATTTGTTTCGGGGCAGTTCCAGAGCGGCGATTTTCCATTGCTGTCTCCTATGATTATTATCTTCTTTGGGATGCATCCATATTAGAATGCATTGGTGTGATTCCTTATAATCCCTTATGAAATCTACATTCTCCGCGTAGACGAACAGTTGGTTGAAACCATTCATCTTTATTTCATTTTTGTCGTCTTTAAATTTCAGAATCGCATATTCTAACGCAAAGTTAAGGAGTACTGGCGACAAGGCACAACCTTGTTTCAATCTGCTTGGAATATCGAAATTACATGACATTATTACCTATATGTATTCTGCTCGTGGTAAAATAAAGTATATACACTGTATATTCCCTGTGAGGTGCGCACACCCCTTCAACAGGGCATATGAGACGTGCAGGAAGGGCTCCACGTATCCTCGACAGAGAAAACTAATTGAGATGGGGTAGTCAGTCCTACGCTCAACCGCCTTTACCTCCCAAAGTGCCCAGAAATTCCAAGGATACTCTGGTACTCAATATAATAGGAGACTGAGTGAATATCAGAGAACCAGGCATAGGAACAGTGAAGACAACTAACTCTCCAGCGTCCTGACAAATTTGAACTCCGCCCGATTTGTTTTCTGACGCACTACCACCTGAGCCATGGAGAAACAAAAACGTTTATTTACCTCTCGTAATTATTAAGTCTCTACCATCAATTGCACTGATTCTACAATTACTTATATAAGTGTCTACCATTTACATTGAGCTAGGTCTCTACAACAAAGGGTCCAAAGAAACATACTCCCATACACAGCGGCCTTATAGTTTCCAATTAGCGTTATAATGTTTATAGTACCAGTTTCCTGCCTCTCCCAGCTCAACAGTTTCCAGTAACAATAACGTTATATTTGCCTGACAACAATATAAGGTTTTATGTTGCTGTTTAGAAAAAAAGTTATCTAAAAATTACATATGTCGTAAGCATACAAAACTATTTTCCTTCAAGGTTTTCATAAATTAATTGTGTTTAGTAGTTCACAAGCTACATGCAAGTAATATTTAAGAATTTATTAAGTTACAACAGGTATAATTAGTGTAAGAAGATTTTTATCTCAGAAAACTGCAAAATGTTTACAAAAGTAATGTGTGAAAATAATATTAGGATGCTTTCTTTCAAGAAGTATATGTAATTTTGCTGTGTCTCTTTTCAATTCTTTGAGTTCTTGGAGGAAAGAAGCATTGTTTCTGACCGTCATCCAGATGCTTTGGTTCAACAGTTACCATATGTCTAATTTTCTTCTCTTTTTAGTACTGACGCAGTCATTCGTTTCTGGACAATTGTGTAAGTGTTAGCAATACTCCACTATAGCCGTAGTATATTCAGAAAAGTTGAATTGGCAACTTAAAAGCAGTATATGTGGAAAATCAAGGTTTTGGAGGAATAAGGTAACATCTAAACACGAATTAATTTTTTTCAGAGGTTTTAAACTAATGCTTTTTCCCGAATCCAGTAAAACAATTTGATTTCTAATACAATGTTTCTTAATTATTCATAATCTTTATTATTCACCCACTTGGTTTTCATAATGATCAATTTGGTTATAATAGTGGTCCATCTCTCTTTTAGTGGAATTAAGAAACGAAGAAATAAGTTTTAAAAACACATTATAGTAATTGGATCTGTCTCCAAATTTTCCTTTGCACACTGTCTCCGAAAAATTGGAGTTTTTATCACCTAATGTTTCTTTTTCTATGTTTCTCTAACGAAATTGTTAGCCTATTGTTACCATGAACTCTTTCTTTGAACACACCTAGTAGCACATGGAATTGGTCGATAGCAATGATTTGTGATATTAATCTATGTTGTTATCGATCTATATCGAATGGCAAACAATTTTACCGATAGTGTCAATATTGGATATCAATGACTAACATTATCGGAGATCAATTTTAATTGGTATAGGAAAGCACTATCATTTACTAAGAGAAGTTTTCTCTTTTGATATACGGAATTACTTATATTTTTATAGTAATATTTAAAAAACAATATTTTGTTTCAATCCTGTCTATATTACACTCCGCGACTTATTCTCCCGTTTTTATGTACAGTACACTTGTCTCCGGTTGGATTTGAATCTGCAACCTTCTGATTCATTGTGCGTCGTTTTGACCTCTCTGCTATGGAACGTCCTTTCAGAACAATTTTGCAATTATGCACTTCATTAACTCAGATATGAAATGCCGTGACATAGACATTATTTTTATTTATTTATTTATTTACCTTTCTACAGAGAATGCATTCTCCACCTACTGACGGTTTAACTTAATATCATATCTGTTACAATTTATAGTATTCAATATAAAGAGTAGAAAAAGACAGCAACATAAAAATACAAGATAAAATTTTTAAGAATAATTCATACAAAAGAAAAACATATAAGAAATACGTCAACATTCAAGTATCGGATTAGTCATCAATAAATTTCATAAATATTACATCGTTCGTGTATAAAACAATACACATTAGTTACACATAGACACATACATACATCCATGCA
>JAGDQP010057426.1:385-12748 GCA_022664845.1 Lepisma saccharinum | reverse complement strand
TTCTTCAGGTGTTGGGTACTGGTAACGGGTTTCCAAAACAGAGAGTACAAAAATATTGAAACAGGACGAAAGAAAATTCCATAAACAAGAAGATTCGTATATTTGTTGTTTGCATATCAAAAAAATATAAAAATCTCCACATGATAATGACAATTTGAATAAAATACAATTTTACACACAGCAATGATGGTGCAACTGTTACAAAGTAAACATATAATAAATATATTTTACAATATAGCTTTTGCCTGATATTTGCAGTTCCATTAAAATTTTGAGTATCGTTCATTACAGACTTTATCTTCGTTATTTAATCCGACCGACGAAAAATTACATCATTTATGTTTTAAATGGATAAGGTACCTAGTACTTGCGTGAATATCGATTGAGAATCTGTTGCAAAAAATAACAACAATTACTGAAAATGCGTTAGTGAAATATTAATTAGACATACATCTAGAATGTATATGAACTACAAATGTTACTATGCCGTCCAGTTGATCCTAAAGAGAGTGAAAACGACAAACAATTGTTCCATGCCCCCTTGAATGGAATTAACATACTAAAATTTAAATATATACAAAGTCATTTAACGATGTTACTATAAACTTTAAATATTAACAAAGAGGGAGTTTCTAAAACAAAATTGCCAAATCTAAAACAAGATGGATTGTAAATAGATTGCACATCTTCGTCCACAAAAGTGATGTCTTCTTTTCTTTGGGAATCTGAAGAATTTACAAGTTTGACATAAAGCATAGTATCTGCAGTCAAATGCAAAGCAGCTAGTCATATTGTAAGATATAATATAACTATTAAAAAGTTATAAATACAGTAGAACCTTGAATTGCGAGCATAATCTGTTCTGGAAATGTGCTTGTAATCCACAACACTCGTATATCAAAGAGAATTTTCCCATAAGAAATAAATGAAATGCAGATGATTCGTTCACAACACAAAACTATTTACTGTATTCATATAGACGATGAAGGAGACGATAGAGATTAGATGAAGGGTTTATTGTTTAGCAGTAATGGAATTATTATCACCTTTGGCTCACTGTCAACAATACGGTCCAGTATGTTGACTGTACGAGCGAGGCACGTCAACTAAAACTGAGTATTTAAGAAAATTGCTGTACGCACAAATCGGCTGCGAGGAAAGAGGAACGGAAGCGGCTCAATTGTTCTACGTGACACTCAGCAGTCAAACCAGTTCTACTCGTATTGCAAAGCACCGCTCGTTTATCAAGTTACAATTCCTTCAAAATTTTTGCTCGTCTTGTAAAATACTCGCAGACTAAGTTGCTCGCAATCCAAGGTTCTACTGTATGTTACGAAAACCCTTTTCTCATCAAGAAATCCATACTAAACTCGTACGCTACTCTGTGTGTATAAAGTCAGTCGATCTAGTTACTAGGAAACCGCACCGGAAATGACGTTAACTTCAACACCATATTAAGTCAATCTATGTTTGATTCTTTCTGCTTAGAACAATAATTAATCATAATGTGTGTCAGACTGCTGATGTATAGACAATAACATTCTTGATCTAAGAGCCTCATCACTGGTTGTTGCCAGTACACTAAACAATTTAGAAATGACATTTCAAGTTACAATTTCTGTTTCGGTTAACTAATTATGAAATAAAATGGGTTACATATTACTTCAATAGTAACGCATTCAACATCGTATATTTGTATTGGCGTCTATTATTACTTACTTTCGTATGCTAAACAAGCCTAGGTTATTGCTCCCATAACTGAATTATTTCGCTGCCTTCAACTTTTACCCAACCCAAGAGATTTAATTAACAAAATGAAAACATTTGAATTCAAAGGCCGTTAGGGAGCAATATTAACTGTATTATTCTTAGATTTTCATCTTGTCCCACACATCACTATTTGTGATCTTCAAAAAAGGCAATTTTCAACTCTAGCAAATTTGAACATTTTTTTCACTTACAAGTAACTTTTTTTAAAATTACTTTATAGGGTTCATATTTAACACACTGAGATTAAATGGTAACAAAATTCAGGTTAAAATATCCAATACAAATATATTTAGAACATTACCAAAGCTGTACTTCTGCATAACAAAAAACGGCGCGCCGAATATTGCAACCAAAATCCGTATCTTGCCAATGCCAATTTTATGTGACAGTCTATTCATGTGCCATCACATGATAACATTCCCAGTGTGCAGTATTATAACTGTTCTATTTGTTTTGTAATAGAGGTTTCAGCAAAGCTCTGCAAAAGAGCAATAACACACACATGCGTGAAATACCATGACTGCTACGATCAAATGGTAAAAAAAAAAAATGTCAAAACTACATTTCGCCTGTGCTAACATGATAGAGAGTGAATGTCCAACTTTTCACAAATTTTAAAAATAGTTTAGCTTCTATGTATTCCTAATTTCTTATAGTGTGACCCAGATAAATTAAACAGTTATGCCACCGCCATATTTGCTTCCTTACAACCCAACTATCTAGTATCCACATGGGCTGCCTGTGCCTGTCTGGAATTTGGCCTTCGCTCAGTTTTCCTTTAACCTCCCTGTGACTCCAACTGGTGCTAGTTTTAACGTGAATTTCATAACTGGGTCTTATTTCCATCTAATGACGCTTAACTGGATTCAGAAAATTATTGTTACTACGTTGCTTGAACGACGCGTCCACGTAGATCCTTCTTATTTGAAAACTATCGTTCTGTGTAAAAAGTGCAATTTTTTGTACAAAAACTGCTGTTAGTATGTCCAATTCGTTTGCAACAGCTACTTTTGGCCATGAGTTACATCGTAATTAACTTTTAACAAAATGATTTTAATATTTTGTAAATAATAAGTTGGAATTGCAACATACACAAGGTTTCGTTTAGGCGATGGTCGTATGCGATGACCGCATTCAGTGAATGCATGCGACGGAAGAATTTCGTGGGGTGGTTTCTTTTGTGCATTTGGCGCCACACAACGCCTTACAATACTTTATACATTTATACTATTTACTTAACGTGCATTACGAGTTTGAGATCTTTCTGTAAACAATATTTCATACAGCAACAGGATTTTAGTCATGATTGCAACCATAATATAAGCAGCATTTTAAATTAAACTCAACTTTCATTCAATATAACGCAATAATCTTATTTCAAGCTGCCTGCAAACTCTGCTGCCATCTATTGAGATCACATCTTTGCATGTATTCTCTATCTTTCGAGTTCTACCACCAATTTCATAGTATTTTCGTCCATTCTTGACGTAGCTTTCAATTCTCATCTCTGCTGAAGTTCATATTTGGCACAAAATAGTTCCAAATTCAAAGAAAACACGAATATAAATTGCACAATACTTTGCAACGCATGCGATTGCTGCATTTTGACTGCTCTCCGAAGGAGTCGTTGCAACAGTTACTAGCGACACCACACGTCCGACGCGCAAACCAAACCAGCTTCATTGATTTCCCTTCAACGTGTCAATGCAGTGGCGCGTGCAGCAGTTGCTTGCGATCTTTTAGAGTGAAATGTAAAAAGAAGCCGAAAGCTTGAGGTTGATATGGATAGCCGCTGCTCTCTCTTACTATAATTGGTTCTCTTCTCATGAGGTAACACTTGTGACTGTAATATAGTTAAACGCGTAACACAAAACATTTGATAATTTACTTAACTAACTACATTAAACTGAACTAAATGAAGCGAGAAATACGTACGAATGTACATTCAGCAAATCATAAGCTGACCGCACTCTGTAGCAGCTCTTCGAAAAGTTTAAGTCCTGAAATTCAGCTATGTGGAAATGTAGCAACAGCATGAATGGTAACTCCGCGAATTTTAAAACGATGACTTTATTAGTGCAGAGTGCTAATCTTTGTGAAAAATAATGTTTACTACGAGGTTTGGGGCATAAGTAACGGCTACTATTACTTTCCCTTAAGAATGCGGCACTAGCACACAATTTCTAAATATACAAATGGAAGAGGCCACTGTTCGGTACTGTTAAATGTATGAACAGAGCAGGTTATGTGTAAAAGGGGTACGTAAAGAAATGGGAAAAACGTCATAAAACAAAGCATCGGGCGACAACATTGGCAATACATAAACAAAGGAGGCGCACACATATCGCCTTGCGAACCCTCAAAATAGTCTCCCAGAGCATCCACACACAACACGCTCCCAACGATGTGGAAGGCATCGAATACCATCCACCGATCAAGTTGGAGTCGAGACATCTCACATTTCACGGCAATGACAATGTCCTTTCCAGTCTGAAACCATATCCCACGCAGTGGTTCATTTATTTTGGGTAAGAGGTAAAGGTACCAGCTCCCTGTGGCATTCTCCGGCAGTGCGCCCTCGGAGAGCGGCTATTTTCAATTCAAACTGGACATCAGGCCCATAAGTATAAGTTAAATGATTTTTTTTTTTTTTTTAACTAATCCTTATGTTCCCAAAATATATTTTTGTGTGACTACTACGATGGACACAATCCCTGACATGCGACGGACATTTTAGACCCCACAACCCCTGTTTGGCCATTAAATAAATACTCTCACAGAGTACGCAATAAATAAAGGTTCCGTACAGTATAGAGGGAGGTATATTCCAACTATATACCAGATTATTCCTCCAGAAATATGAATAATGCCTGATTATTACAGTTATTTTCTAGCCAATACATGGAGTATACATTTTACATGTCAATGTCCGCAACTAGGTGAAATAACGGAACAACAATTTTTGTTTTGTAAACAAAAACTGGATTTCTTGTTTTCTGAGTGTTAGTTTTCATATAAATTACCGAAATAAACATATTAGTAATATAAATTGTAAACATAACGTGAATTGGGTTCCTGCGTTCTCTGCTAAAATTTCGCGTGTAATATGAAATGAACCAACCAAATAGTTTAACATTCTATCCCCCATCATTTTGATTTGTGTTTACTTCATTAAGAGCCTATAATTACATAAGGACTAAAAGGAGAATTCAAACTTGCATATGATTCGAACCACAGAATGATAAAAAACACTACACTTTATTTCTACTTTTCTTTTATATATAGCAATTTGAGATAAAATAAATTAATAGCTGAGCAAACCAAATGTTTTATTGAAAAACTAAAAATGTGTAACGGTTTTGCCAACTAACTAACAACTTGCGAAACCGTTACACATTTTTAGTTTTAAATAAAACATATTTGGTTTGCTCAGCTATTAATTTATTTTATCTTGAGTTTATAAAAGCAAAGCTTTGATATGGAAAATATCATAGTTCGTGTAGCTCCGATGCTGAAACGGAGAATTAATAATTTGATTTAAATCATGATAAAAAAAATCATGATTTAATTGTGATTTAAATCACAATATAGATTAATTTCATAAGCTTATTTATGACAGGAAGACAAATTTTATCACGGATGATGAGCACTTCCCAGATTTCCGAACTAGCAAAACCGCGAAACATACGGAAACGCCTCTCATCACAGGAAACCGACAAACAACGAAAGAGTTTCAATAGCACCTTCAAAGAACAGGAACAGTTTTCGTACCTATATTTCAACCGTCAATATCCAAATAGTCTACTCCACAGAATATCCTTCGGTAGATAAATAAATCAAATCACGGCTACACTCACTAAGAAATACAAGCAAGCATATACACAGGTGACTAATATTTTAAGAATAGAACTTCTGGCGAAAAGAAAAACATTCTTTGAAAACAAAACCTTGACATATAAGACAGACACACCGAGCAGCCGTGGTTCAGGTAGTAGAGTTAACTTCGCATTTGAAAGGTCCTGGAAACGATTCCAGAGGTTTTTTCCAGGTTTTCCTCAGTCAGTCTCATAAGACTAATGCTGAGATGGTACCTTCAAATTAGGCTCTGACCTACTTTCTTTCCACATCCTCTCTCCTCCCCTATCCCAGCACGAGCCAAAGTTGACTGAAGACAAAAATAAAAATTAAGTAGCAAAAACATAATATGTTGCTTCGTTCATTGTTGTACAGTAAATTCAAAAAACGTAAAAATTTTAACTAGATATTTATTTTGTATTTAAAATCATATAAAACAAAATCGAAATTGAATTTTCTAGATAACAAGAATTCACAATAGGATTACGAACTTGCTATACACATAGATTGCTAGATTCCATTTTTTCTGATCCAATAAATTAGTTACTTAACAACACACCTTCTCATGCCTTTTTAATTCAAATATGAAACGAAATTTCTGTTTACAAGAAACGCATTCATTTTCAAACAATTCCGGATGTGTTAACTGATGTTTCCACAAAGCAACTTTCGAATTAGTTGTCCACTGACACACACTGCACTCTTTGAGATTCTGCTGCAGTCCTTTATGAGATTCTTCGTGCTTTCTCAAGGTCGACAAGCTAGAGAAACTTTCGTTGCAAGTTTCACAAAAGAACACCGGTTTTCCTATGCAACTCGGTCTATGATCTCTCAGCTGTGACACATTTGTGAAGATTTCTTTGCATATTCCACAGGAAAATATGTTTTTATTACTATGAACTCGCGCATGTGTCGACACTTGGTAGGGAAAATCAAATTTCATGTCACATTCACTACACTTATTAATAGTTTCACTCCGATGACTCAACATTTTATGTTTTCCCAGTTGAACTAGACCAATAAATCGTTCCAAACAAGTAGAACACTCAAATGTAGAACACTCATGACTTTTTGAATCAATAAAAGATTCGAATGTTCCACCACAGATAGAGCACGAGTAGGCTCCAGATTTTGCATGCATTCGCTTATGAAAGGTTTGCTTTAGTGGAGAGGTTTCATTCTTCTGACACTCTGTGCACTCTGCTTCGTCATCCTCTACTCCATGAAACGAGTCATCATCTACTCCTTGAAACCTAAAATTAAAAAAAAAAAACTGCTCAGTATCTTCACAGAAACAGTAAATAACTTTCTAGCTCTCGCATCTTAAAATTATCACTTCATCAAATATTCATTATCTGGTATTAAACAAATTGTTGAATAGTTTCCAACCAAATGTACGAAGAACAGGAAGTATGTATAGTCTGCGCTTATGCTTGATACCCACGTAAAACATTCACAATGATGAACAGAGAAAGCAAAACCCCCAGTTGGTAAGATTGCGCAAATTTGTATGGTTTCTGCTCTACCTTGATGGAAAAGTGATTGAAGTGCTTCCTACTATCATATAATGTCGGGAATTCGGTTTTCCAAAGCAACAACTTTGTGATTCAGCATGCACTGATAGATGTACGAAACGTAGGATCTCGTCAACAGAGAACCAGAGAATTTTCGCGATGAAATGTAGTGACCAATCGACTCTTTAATCAACAACGATCTACTGCGTAAAGGCCGAAGGATGCACTCATGTTAAATTTGTCTCTCATCACATACAGAATAAGCTCATGGATGATAGGAGGTTCGCTGCAGCCAAAGAGCTGAAAACAGATTCAGACATAACTGGAGTCCCACACGGCCAATCTATGAAGACAATATTCTCCCTCCCCACATTCCTCACTCTAGAGCATAGTCTCAATACGAGATGTTTCTGCATAGAAAATATTGTAAAGTATGAATTAAAAACAAGATGCATTCAGAAATTTCGAACCATTTTACTCTTATTCAAAAATGACGGGGAGCAGAAAAATATTCTTACATGTGAATTAACTTTAAACTTGAATTAGAACTATTATGATTCACCTTAAAGTAAGGTTCTTAATATAGTCTTTTTTAGTTGCTTTAATATGAACTAGTTAGGCTTTTTCGGTCGTCGTAGAGATGTAATGTAAGTGTGTCTGTAGTTTATATATATACTGTACGTGAAGTTTAATGAATATGTATATGTACAGGGTGACTACAGATTTCACAGAAGCCAAATTCATTACTTTTGCATGCAACAAAAAGACAAAGAATTGTCGGGACCAGCTACGGAATCCGAAACTGCCACACCCGAACTTGAGATATGAGTTCCCTGGGTAACTATATTTCTTAACACATCTTGCTACAACATTAAAATGTCACAATATCAAACACGCTTCAAATATATGAGAATATTTTTCTGCACATTTGGGAAAATGGCAACTGTAGCATTAAAAATAACTAAAAATTACAAGGCATTTACTTGACTGAATTCATGACCTGAAACTCAATTCCATGACTTTTTCTTGGCTTTCATGACCAATGATTCAATTTCATTACTTTCTTATGACTTTCATGACATGTAGACACCATAATGTAAGTATGTGAAAAGATGTGTATTATTTCTCAACCGAATTCCTAGCTTCAGCTGTAATCCCCACTATGTTTAAATTACTCAGCTGTCACTGTTTTGTCAGTGGTGCAAGACGCCAAAAACTTGTAAAAGAAGGTAGTCTGAGTGGACGCGGCCATATTGGAAGAATTGGAGTCGACTGTCTACCATGTGTAGTTAAAATTATGTGGGCCATATTTACAACAATTTCTGTTCGAGTATAAGAACTATGAATCATCAAAAATATTGTATATACAGGTACGCACAGACGTATTATAACTCCAAATGGGGTAACCTAGAATAAATAAATAGAAATCTAAGAAGACCTACGTAAATTAGCAGGTCGTAGTATTTACACTTTTGTAATGTTGATCTATTGTTACGCTAGGAATTTTTCGATGTGTTGATGCCTTGAGTAAAACATCATGCTTGTCGTGCCATGCCTTGTGTAAAAAAAACCGAACAGGAATTTGTTGTAAATATAGCCTACATACATTTTACCTTCACATGGCAGACAATCGACTCCAATTATTCCAACATGGCCGTACTCACTCAGACTACCTTCTTTTACAAGTCTTCTGTGTCGAGCAACACTGCCAGGGAAGTAGTTTAAAAATAGTGAGTGTTATAGTTGGACTCAAGTGCTTCGGTTAAGAAATAATACACATCTTTCCACATACTTATATGTACATATTTATTAAACTTTACGTACAATATAATCTAAAAAAAAAAACAACAACTTACATTGCATCTCTACGACGGCCTGAAGATGGAGCAAGAGCCATCCCGAGAGGTCTAGCCGATTTATTTGAAGCAATTACTTAAGAGGATACAATTAAAAACCTTATTTTAAGGTAAGTAATAAAAACTGATAACAGTTGTAATTTCCTAATTGGGTCCTCTGTGCGTTTAAACATGGCTTTATTTACACTTTTAGTGATAACATAATTGTGTAAAGCTTCTAAATTGCTGCTAGGTTTGTGAAGAAATGCTGATTTTGCATTGCCCTGAAACGACAGATTTCACTATGGAAAAGCAACGTACTGTGATGAAGTGTTTATCATCTCGTGGTCAAAAAGCCATTCATCATCAGTTCAGAGATGTTTGTGAGGACAATTACCTTACTGACAGTATAGTTCGTAAATTTACTGGCGGGTGGAAAATGCCGAAGCTTTGGACGACCCATCGTTGTCTCCACGGCAGAAAACACGGCTCATATTAAAGACGCGAAGAACAGAAGAACTATTGACGGTATCTGTAACCATACAGGATTCTCTAATTTACTGTCGAGAGAATTTTGACAGAAAACTTGAAGTTATCCAAAGTCAGTTCAGGTTAGATTCCTCGACAGCTGGATGAAGAGAATAAAGTCTCCAGCATGACAGTTTCCAATGGTATTGTCATAAGATACAATATATGGGACAACCGTTGGAGTCAGTGGCCATAATGGATAAAACCTTGATTTTCCTTTTCAACCCAGAAACTTTTCATCTAGCTGTCGAGGAACCCAACGTGAATTGACTTTGGATAACTTCAAGTTTTCATTCGAAACTTTTTTGACCGTGCCATTAGACAGTTCATTTTGTGTTCTCAATGTCCTCTCGCCAGTAGTATTATTACTATTATTATACTGGAATATCCACTTATCTCTACCAAAGAGGAAAACGCTCTTCGCTAAGACATAAATGTCAATACTAACAGCAAACTTTCGATTATTCGTGCGCGCATTATCCGGTTTGCGGGTTATTCGTGCAGGCTATTTTATTATTTTGTATTGTTATTACGCCTATAGATTACACTAGTTTGAAAACAAGTGCACTGAATGTGAAAAATACGATGATGATGATAACGATTGAAAACTCGATCGCACAATACAGTACTTGTCTTCGGTACTTGTTTATACTGTAAAGTAACTTCTCTTGCGACTGCATATGTTTAAGATTTTCTCATGCTAAACCATTATTGTGGCAAATCAATTCACATTTCCGATTATTCGTGTTTTTCGTTTATTCGTACCATTTTGTAAGTGATTAGTACGAATAATCGGGAGTTTGCTGTACCTGATTTTGCTCGAAAGTCTACCTACATAAATAGGTGCCATTCGCACGTCTCTTACCTAAATCCAATACCCTCTGATTGCTCTTCAGTCATTGTCTGTTCGAACTTCATCTCATCAAGCGTTCCTTCACTGTCAACAGAGGCTTCATCTTCCTCCATCAGCCGTGGTCTCTTGCTTCGGATCTCATCTTCCGAAAAAAGTCCTTCTTCACATTCTTTCCTCATATTCCCTTCTTCTAATTGTTCCTTCTGATTTCCTTCCGTAGAAAATTTGACTTTTTTAGGACTTGGTGTATCACCTAAAACAACAACACAACAAAACTATATCGGAAACAATAAGAAACGCTACTGAAATATAAGTACGGTGTGGTTTTCCAGAGCCATGAACATTCCTGTTTATTGTAAGTTATTCGCTGTTATTTACTTCAATCTAAGGCGTATTCTCTTCCAAGTCAGGGTGCGCATTAGAATCGATGGCGTATTAGATTTGCACACAGAAAACTCTTCTATCTTGCACTCTCCTCCTTCTCTTCCTTCCAGCTCTTTCCATATCTTGTTCCAAGGTCGCCTGAATTCCCAGACACTACATCAGTTAGGGAATGATTTTGCTACCAAATTATATTTGTGAGAATGTAATGTTTTGCAAAACAAAAATGCCTGAATGCGACATGTTTAAATTCCTTGTTAATGTAAAATTTTAAAATATATTAATTTTTCTTACTTTAGTGGTTTATTTCAATTAGCAATCAACATGATTCCATGTGATCCGGTGGGTAATAGATTTGATGGTGTGCTAGATTCGAGTAAATGCGGTATTTTTACACGTACTATACGAAAAAAAAAATGATTATAATGAGTTTGTTCTTATAAGGAAGGCTCTCTTCCAAACAACAATTTCTGAATGAGTTTTGATAGAGAAGCTAATTTTCAAATCCTGAATTCAATGGCAACATTTATTTAGTTGCAAGTTACGCATACGCCCTCAACAAGAATTCATGCATGTACGACAATGCGTCATTCCATGGCAAATCATCGAATATTCACACCTACCAACAGTGTGTCTGCATGCAAAAATGCATGGCACTGAATCACACACCCTTTTTTGACTACGGGGAACAGTGGCACAAAATCACCTAAAACCTGGTCAAAATCCCAAAATCGAAAGTTGCTAAAATGATTAAGGCCAAGCCACTTTGTATTTAGGAGATCCACTGTATTGTAAAATACAAGCGTTCACAATACCTATGCATCCATTAGTCAATGGGGCATACTGAAATTCGGCATTTCATATTTGAAATTTAAAAACTGTGATTTGCGTGAAATGGTTTCAACATTGTGTAACTTAACTTACAAGGAGATCGTCAATGAGATCATATCGACACCTGCCCTGAAATTTTGCTACGAGAACTACGTCTTATAGAGAGGTAATATACAAAAAATTAGCAACTCATATTAACTGCAAGGTACCGAGATAGAGTCCGGAATATTGGTCGAGGTGTACAAAAAGCGTATTTTTATGAGTCAATCAACAGAAGCCATTTCTGCTTTATTTTAGTCCTGGAATGAAACAATGCCGAGCTGTAACATCACCTCCCACATCGCAGCACCCCTATCCAGAGACGTATTTAGGGGGTCTGGACTCTGATTTTTTATATATATATATAGTCAAAATTATATGGATTTTACAAAAAATATTAATTTCGGGGCCTCCAGACCCCCTAAATACGCCCCTAGCTAGGAGTGCTGTGGTGTGGGAGGTGACGCAACAACTCGACGGTGTTTCATATCAGGACAACAGTGAAGCACAAGTGACTTTTGTTGACTGACTCATAAAAATACAACTCAACCAATATTCCAGCCCCTATCTCACTATCTTGCAGTTAATATGGGCAATTCATTTTCTGTATATTACCTCTCTATAGGACGTAAATTTTCCTAGCAAAATTTCAAGGCAGGTTTCGATATGATCTTACTGACAGTCTCATTGTTAGTACAAGCAAGTTAGACCAAACTGGAGCGAATAGGAGAAAAAATTATAGTTTTCATATTTGAAA
>JAGDQP010057425.1:0-12748 GCA_022664845.1 Lepisma saccharinum | reverse complement strand
TTAACCTCAACTATTATGACTCACCTTAAAGTAAGGTTTTTAATGTCGTCCTCTTAAGCAGTTGCTTCAATATGAATTGACTAGGCCCTTCGGAACGGCTCTCGCTCCGTCTTCAGGCCGTCGTAGAGATGTAATTTAAGTATGTGTGTAGTTTTTTGAGAGGCTATATTGTATGTGAAGTTTAATAAATATGTATAGCTAAGTATGTGGAAAGATGTGTATTATTTATTAACCGAAACACTTTCGTCCAACTGTAAAACTCACTATTTTTAAATTATTCCGCTTGACACCAAGACTTCTTTTTTCTGAGTAATTGCGGAAGAACTGGAGTCGGATATCTGCCATGAGTAGGTGAAATGTATTTAGGCCATATTTACAACAAATTCCTATTCGAGTATAAGAATTACCAAAAATATTCTATGTACAGGTGAGCACAGATGTGTTAAAATCCGAAAAGGGTTAATCTCGAATAAATACATGGAAAATTAGCAAAAGTGTGCCTCAGTAAATGAAGTGATGGTAGTATTAACACTATTTAACATGCAATCTAATCTTACAAACAACTACACACACACTAAAATTACTTCTCAACAACGGCCTGAAGACGAAGCGAGAGCCATTCCGAAGCTATCCCGTTCATATTGAAGTAACTATTTAGGAGGGCGACATTAAAGACTTTACGTCATAATAGTTGTAATTGGGTCCTCTGTGCGTTCAAAATGGCTTTATTTGAATTCATATACTTGACACAATATATGTTGAAGTTAAGGTAATTTCAAAATTTAGTTTAACATTAGACCCAAAGTCCATAAGCACATTAGCCCAATTAGAAAATAAAACAAGACATGCATGATTAGAGTAGAGGATGCGAAATAGATGAAATGAGGAGAAAAACAGTAAGAAGGCGTATAGCTGACAGCAGCTCGTGTTCGCCACAGCTGTAGTCAAAAAGAAATCTAAAAGTTTTTCAAAAGTTCTTAAAAAAAAAAAAAAAAAAACTTCAAAAGCCTCATTCTGTGATCCTAAATTTACAAATTTAATAAGTTAAAAATAATAATAAAAAATCCCGATTTTCCAGGTCAGTAAACAAACTGCTATGGTATAGCTAGAGCTCGGAACTTGATGGAATGTCATCTTTTTCCTGACGGTCTGGGAACGATACCGATTATAATAAAAACTCTAAACTGAAGCGAAATCCGTGATATTTATTTTTCAATTTTTTTTACACTTTGGGGTTTATTTGTCATTTTCTTGGTCGTTTTAAAAAGAATTTACTCTTACTTTCAACATTTTCCTGCTTACATGTTTTACACATACAAACATGCTAAAAACAAAGCGAAAAGAATACTTAGGACTGCAATAATCCACGATAGAGCAAAGGGATGCCACGCATCATGTCAGGTTATTGCACAGGTAAAGGAAGAATTGGTTGAAACTGAAATCTAAACAAGAATTTTTTTCTCAAATGCTATTTCCTTATCATTTGTTATTTTCTTCACTCCGTGAACATTTGGAAATGATTGAGCAACTGGCCGCAAAAAAGTCGAGCGAAGTCTACAATGAGCTGAAGTGTTACTGAACAATCTGACTACGCAAAAGAGAAGCACAGCAAGGAATGAAACTCATGAAAAGTCAAATAATTTGTTCCCCCACCTATAAAAGCAGAACTGCATTTAATTTTCTCATCTGTTGTTTACACAATTTACAAAACAGTTCCAGGCCCAATTAGCCCTAATCCACAAGCTCTAAAGTGAAACTGTTCATGTACTTCAAGTTGTGATGGGTTGTGTCCTGAAATTCTCTGCTTCAAAGAATATAGCAGATTTCTCTGAAGTGAATCATGAAGAATACTTTGTTTCAACTACTATTTTCCCTTTAAATGAAGTAGTCAGCCTGGAGGTTGAAATAGAGATTGTCAAAGTACCAGAAAAAGACAAGCAAGATTGTCTACAGGATTCCCACAGAAAATTTCAAATCAGTTATCCTGACTCTTTATGACTTTTACTCATTAAAAGTCCTAAATTTCCCTGACCAACAGCTAAAGTACGTAAATACACATTTCTTTTACGATCTCCACCGTCCCCCACACTCTACAGTGTTTATTAAAAAGCACAGTAAATACACGTACAACTGACAAAATTAGTATAAACATACATACAAATGCAGCTTAAAAAGGCTGCCACACACAATTAACATAACTTTCTATTTGTTTGTTTCCTTTTTTCTTCATCACTACAAGCTAGTACAAAAAATTAGAAATTTGAAAACTACTAATATAAGATAAAAAATATTATATGGAGGTAGCAGCACTATGGCTTACGCCCATCTCGATGCGGGAAAGTCCCTGATCGTACACATGGTTAAACGTAGCTCTTAATTGAAGACTTTATTGTATAATACCTCTAAACATTTTACTGGAATAATCTAAATAGTATACCATTCTTTGGATATACTTGTGTAATGAAAGAAATGCACAACTGCAACCCATAAAATATAACACAGTTCTAAGTTCAATGTTAGCAAAATACTTCAAGGTCCATTTTGAGTCACCTACATGACATTTTCTTGTTCCAACATTTCAATTTTTGTTTTGATTGCTGCTGCTTCTTGTATAGTTCAAGGTTAGAACTGTCCTTCTCGTCACTAGTTTTTTTTTATTTATTTTGTCAGTTTCCTTTTTTAAGTTCTCTTTCCCCACCCACCAAGTCATCTGTTGTGTTATTGGCACCTTCTGTAAGTTCCCAAATTACTGATTTGAGTCATACACTTTCGTCTGTGCAATGACGCTTTTCTCATCAAGATTTTCATTTCCACAAATGTGCATATACCTTTCTGTCACACGGGAAAAATAGAAATAGTCATCTCTTAGAAGTAGCAGTATCCAAAACCTCCTTGAACCTTTGACAATCCGTGAACAGCATTAGACAGTTTCTTTCAAGAATCTTTTCGATCATTTCCATTTTTTTTTTTTTTTTTTCATTCTTGTTGGAACTTTGACATTAGATGCAGATGATTTTACTTCTCGAAGAAATTTGTCTAAAACCCAGCATCAATATCCTTTAAATGTTTAGCATTATCCAGGTCAATAGACAATGTTTACGGTGAGCGGAAGTTTACTTAGAAGTGGGCGAAAAGGTGTTAATAATTATGTAATACGCCTTTTTAACAAGATGCTTGAAAATAAGGTTGTCTTTTGATTGAGAAGACGAGAAGGTAAACAACTCTTTGAATATATATCCTTGGGTCGAATTTGATAACGCCTTTACTTAAGGTTTCATTCTGATTGAATATACACCACCACAAATAGCAAAGTAGGTTTATTGTATACAGTGGAATATTGCATGTAAATTCAAAACTTCCAATATTTGGGGAAGTATTTTACTTAGGTTTTAATTGATTATAAGGTAAAATACACAAAAATCTATAGTGCTCGACCACGCAAATTCAGTGGTCGACCTCTCTTAACTAGTCGACCACTACAAATATGAGAAAATTGTAGGCTATAGCATCAGTAAAGAAAAGAAATCACTTTTGAGTATGAAAGTATTCTAAATTTTTTAATATTCGTAAGTTTCCAAATAAACAAATACCAGTACTCATATTCCATGTCAGGACTTCACTAGTTATTACGAGTATAGTAGTCGACCACGTAGAAGCACAGAGACCGACCACTCTTGGTCTCCGTTAAAACAGTTACCATTCTTTTCACTTTAAATGTAACCATTAATTACTTCAGAGTTTTACTAAGCAAGAAGGGTTCACATATTTCATTATCGTCAGATTATATTCCATAGTGATCGTCTGGTTGACTTGAGAAATATACTCATCTCAAGAATATAGTTGTCGACCGCTCCATTATATAATAAACTACGAAGATCTTCAAAATGGAACATAAACTAAAAGAATCTTTGACTTTTATACAATATCAAATCAAAAATTCAAATCGCTCACTTCTCATTAACGGGTGAAAATAAACGCATGCTTAACTGTAATCAAGATCTTCAAAAATTTCAAAACCTAGGTCTCTTCACATGAAATTGAAGAAAAGTTTACGGAAAACATTCCGGCTAAACTGAGGGAAGAGAACCTACAAACAACATTGAAAATGATCAATACTTACGTGCGTTCAGAAATACAGTGCTCGTTTCTGAACACTAGCCAGAACTGATCTTATGCGTATTTCTTTCGGACGTGGACGACTACTATGGGTAGGTCGACTATAGTCGTAACCACCCTATTTCGTGTTGATGATAAAAGTATTTATGGTTTATCGATTCGTATAATGAATTAAGAAATATATATCAGGTATTTATTGGGAATGGTGACTATCCCATTACTGGCCAAAATGTACATATTCCAGTGAAAGAAGGTGCTATACCACATTTCTGGAAATCCTATGCCATTCCTTTCCAGTTACGAGATGCAGTACGTAAGGAACTGAATAATTTAATTAAGTAATGTTATTATATTGCTTTCTTAATTAGAACGACTATTCTCCTTAATGGTACACCAGCTCATAAGGATTTAATCTGTGATCTTTAACTTTGATGTGAAATCGGCTCGACTTCATTTGGCGCTGTGTATTGTGGTGAAAAGAAAACATGTCGAAGGGTACTGGATCCTTGATCCAAAAGTTCCTTTTGATGGTTAGAAGTATGTTCAAATATTTGAGTTTCAAATGTCGAAGTATTAATCAGAGCGGCAGTAATGACAAATCAGATATTCAAATAGATGATTCACTGAGTACGTTAATAGCCAGTGATGGATCTAATGGTTCATTTGGACATCTAAATAACAGGGAAATAAATGGTCCCCTTATGAAACAAGTGATTTGTGATAACATTTGCCTCTCTTTTGAAGTGGACTCAGGGGTATGTTTGTCAGTAGCTGATGAGGAAACGTATGTTCATTATTTTAGA
This sequence comes from Lepisma saccharinum, assembly GCA_022664845.1. Taxonomy (NCBI): domain Eukaryota; kingdom Metazoa; phylum Arthropoda; class Insecta; order Zygentoma; family Lepismatidae; genus Lepisma; species Lepisma saccharinum. Next base: position 7,829 of record JAGDQP010057425.1, on the reverse strand, counting down.
CACATTCCATTAATACGAGGTGCAAGTCATACATTATTACCTGTATTGGGGGAAATTGTCTTACAGGTAAAGGAGAGAGGTAACAAATATAGATTGTCATTAGTGATTGTGGCAGTGAAATTTCGGACCCCTATAATGGGCATAAATTGGATGGACGTTATATGGCGAGGAGCAGTATGTTGGCTCCAATGGATATAATGCAGAAAAATAATATTAATGTTTTGGGTGATTCAAGACAACAGAAGATTTAGCTATCTTTTAAAGACATTTACCGAAGTTTTTTCACGGGATGTTACCAAACCGATTACTGGCCACTCTGTACATATTCCAGTGAAAGAAGGTGCTATACCAATTTTCTGGAAATCGTTTGGCTTTCCACTTACGCGATGCAGTACGTAAGGAGTTGAATAATTTGGAGTACCTGTGGAATTTACCGACTGGGCTACTCCATTTGTGACTGAGAAAAAAAAAATAATGGCAAACGCCTGTGTCTGGATTTGAGAATGACTTTAAATAAGGTAACAGAAAGAGTTATTTATCTTTTACCTCGGATTGAGGATATATTTCAACTCCATGGAGCAAAATTCTTTAGAATTTTTTAATTGAGACAAGCATATCCGCAATTAGAGGTTGACCCTTCATCTAGTAACATTTAGGAATAAATACACCATGGGGGTTATATTCTCAGACCCGCCTCCCTTTTGCGCTCTCAGGTTCGGTACAAGTTTTCCAGAGATTTATGGATAATCTTTTACGAGGATTGGGTAGAGTCTTATGGTATTTGGATGATGTGCTGATTGGTCGAACGGAGGAAGAGTTTTCAGAGTACAGAAAGTATTAGTAAAATTTCAGCAACATAATGTTAAGGTAAGGCAAGAAAGAGTCAATTTTTATTACAAAAAATACGTATTTAGGATTTCAGGTTAGCGATGCTGGAATACTTGGTCCACCTGAAAAACTGAAGCCTATTTCAGAGTGTTCGCCTCCCGAGAATGTAACACAATTAAAGTCCTTTTTAGGCATGGTGGCATTTTATCATCTTTATATGGTCTACTGAAAAAGAATGTTTCTTGGTCGTGGATGGAACAACACGACATCGAATTTATAAAAGTTAAGGAGGCCTTGTTTCATGCCGAAATATTTCATCCTTTTGATCCGGACGCCGATAGTGTAATAACGACTGATGCATGCGCGTACGGGGTAGGTACTCTGTTGTACAACCGAATAGATGGTCAATTAAGAACTGTCAGTTGCGTTTCATCAAATTGATCAAATACCGAAAAAACTTATGCTCAATTCGAGAGAAGCATTAGGAGTTATTTTTGCTGTAAAATAATAATAATAATAAAAAAAAAATCATAGATTTATTTTTGGTCGTCGTTTTCAGATCTTAACTGATTCGTTACCAGTTAAAATGATTTTTGAGGGTAAAGAAATACCAGACACAGCGGTTCCACGACTTCAGCGTTAGGCTCTTTTTTCCCTCATATGATTATCAGATAGGATATACAAAAAAGTAGAGGTTGCCGTTCCTATACATGGGGAGGGGGTGACAGTCAAATGTCTACGGATTATGTTTCAATGATTGTTGAGGAACCCTTGTTAAAGAGTCAAGTTATAGAAGGCACGAGTGATGATCGATTACTACAACAAGTATTAAAATGGGTTAGAGATGACTGGCCTGCTAAATTACCTGAAGCTTTGAAGTCACCAGAGATGCTTGATTTTTATGCAAAGAGAGGACATTTAACATCACAAGATGGATGTTTAATGTTCGGATGTAGGGTAGTAATACCTCGTAGATTGAAACAATCGTATCTACAATTAACCCATGAACATCTGGGGTCTAACAAACTAATAGTATTGGTTAAGGATTTGGTATTGTGGGCTCACATAGATCAAAAAATTAAGGATTTTGTGCAAAGATGTTTTCCTTATCAGCAGATGCAACAAAACCCAGCAAAACGACATTACTCTTCATGGCCAAAATCATGCCATCAGTTGCAGAGAGTTCATCTTGATCATGGAGAGTGGAATGGTATGAAACTTTGGTCTGTGTAGACACTCATTCATTTAATATCAGCATGGTTCGTGACTTCGACGCAGACTGAAGAGACATGTAATAAACTTAGAACTTGTTTTGATATGTTTCGGTACCCTGAAACCATTGTAACAGATAACGGGCCACCTTTTTCTGGTAAACTTTCCGAAAGGTTTTGTGCTAGGCATAACATTAATGTAATGCATTCACCCCAGTATAATCCCGAGAGCAACGGGCTTGCTGGAAAGGAGGTTCAGATAATTCAGTCAACATTAAATAAGAGGCTTCAGGAATGGTTACAAGATATATTAGTTGCTTTGAGGTGTGCCTACAAAAGGTTCAAATAAGTCTCCTATATCAAGATCATTGACCTTAAAAACGAAATTACATCTAAAAAGCCTAATATTAACATTAATACTGGGGTGTCAAATAACCAGTCCAAGATGGTGTGGATAATGAATCATAATCGCCGATGGCCTAAGTTTATTCAAGGAATATTATTAAATAAAGTAGGTCAAATACATATTGGGTACGAGTAAATGGTCAAAAAAAAAATGAATTGTATGGGAGAGTAAATGGTCAAAACAGATTAGATCACGAACATCAGATTCGATTTAGTGGTGGATGAACGAACTGAAAATTCCTGATTGGATCAATGATTCTGTAAGAGTGTCTACCAGTCCAGGAGTAGAACCAGATAGAGCGGTAGTACAACGCAAATCACAGAGATTGCGTCAAGTACCTGGTAAATTGAAAGATTATGTTTTATAATTGAATGGATGGTATAGATACTGTTTAGTGTGTACTTGTTTTGAATGCAAATGTCAGGATCTGTTACAGTTTAGTGATTATGTTGCTTTTCTCGATCTACGCAGGGGCAGTGGATGCAAAAGTGAACGAAAAGGTTGTAATAATTATGTAATAAGCTATTTTAACAAGATACTTGAAAATAAGATTGTCTTTTGTTTGAGAAGGTAAACAACTCTTAGTATGTTGTGTTGAATACTAATTATATAGAAGTTTTATACAAATCTGGAATATATATCCTATTTCGTGTTGATGATAAAAGTATTTATGGTTTATTGATTCGTATAATGAATTAAGAAATATATGTCAGATATTTATTGGGAATGGTGACAATCATTTAATTAAGTAATGTTACATGGTAGATGTTCAATGTTATTTATGGGAATTATATAGTTTTCTTAATTAGAACGACTATGCTCCTTAATGGTACAGAATTTAAACTGTGATCTTTACCTTGGATGTGAAATCGGCTCGACTTCACTTAACAACTTGTACCATTAGGTTTCATACCAAATTTATTAAGTCAGAAAATAAATACGGAGAAACTGGCTCTGGCGTCTGATTGCGTAAATTGTTATTAACGTCCTAAACGAACTGGTGAGCTACTAAGGACGGTGCCTACACCACTTGTGTCTCCACCGTGAATCGAACCCGGGATCCCTTGGTTACAAGGCAGCGAGCGTTACCACTCACCACCGGATACACTCTGACGTCTGCGATATTTCCTCCCAAAATGGGTCACAATCAACTGACAAATCTTTTAAATGCAACTTTGGGTTTTAAACACATATTTTGTTTGTTCCAGAACAAGTTTTTTGAATAACATGAAGTCCACGAACACCAATGTTGACTAGTAATTTCTCCTCAGGATCATTACTTTTCATTTCACCTTCAAGTATATTTAAGAAATTAAGGTTCACGTTTGGGAGTTCCATTGAAATCTGTACGCTGCTCCTCTGTGGCAATGCTCGTCTCTCTTCAATACAGCTACCCAGAATTTCAGAAGCTATTCTGAAAATCACACCGTTGATTCTACTAGTTTTGACATTAAAAGACCTTACAAACAGATGCATCTATTCCTGTTGCACAATTTTATTAAGTGATTCATAAAAACAAATAAAGCCATCACTCATTTAACCTGTCTCAGTGTATTACCAAAATATAGTGCAAGTTCATGCTTTATGATATAAGAACATTTGGTAGAGCTCATTTGAAATTTGGATGCAAGAGCATGTCTGGAAACATTAAACGAAACGTCTGTCCTAAATCTTTACTTAAGTGTAATGACAACTTACTATCAGCGATCTTCAATGCCCACAACACCTCTGCTCTTGCAACATTTCTTTCAGTACAAAACGTTTCTACTGATCCACACAATCTCATCATTAGATGTTTCTCTCCCTTCAAGGGAAAGTAAGAATAACACTTTACAGCGTGCGGAAAAACTACGTAGCCAAACTTCGGGAGGTGATGCCTCTCACTGAAAGGAGCAAAAAAGACATAGGGACCGGGGGAAAATTCCGCCCCGGTGAGGAGCTACAGCATGCCGAAAGCGTGAGAAAAGGAACTTTGGAGCTTCCATTTCCAAAACGAATAACAATGGAGATAACGCGGCTTGGTGCCGTCACAGACTTTACACCTGCTCGTTCCAAAAATGCAGGTTTCTAATTTGTGGAATGGGTGCGCAGGGGATTCCCCAGAGGAAGTGGGGGATTTTGAGGGAGTCCCAGAAATGCGCTGAAGTAAAGATGGGTCAAAAGAAGCATGAATAGGACAAGTGTCAAGCAACGAACAATAATCCGTTTGCGGCAGATCGAAATCTCGAACATATGTCCTATGACGAACGATTTTGTGTAATTATGCGTGGTTGCATAACAACCGGGGGCAGGAAATACACATTTGTATCGAAAAGTTAGCTTAGCTGTCAGAAGTGAAAGAGAATGTTATTGTGTGGTTGGATGACAATGATTATGCAGGGTTCCCACTCATTTGCCAAGATCAAATTCCCTGACTTTTCCAGGTCACTACTCAGAAATTTCCAGGTACCCCATTTTGTGTATAGATCATAATTCCATGGGAAAATAAAGATCATAGTTGCATGAAAATAAAGATACATCAAAATATTTCACTGTATTCTTTTCTTAGATTGCTGCCTGGTTGGCACATTAGCCTCCAAGTAATTTAAAAAACGATCAAACATTAAATGCCTGCTGTAGCTAAATGAACTTCAAATAATAAGCTACTAAATTCCCTGACTTTTCAAAGTTTTCAGACATTTCCCTGACTTTTTAATGCTAAGTTGGATTCCCTGACTATTTCAGGTGAGTGGGAACCCTGTTATGTGCGTCATCACAAAAGGAAAGACTTCGTTTATTCTTATTACGACCTATTGTCACGTCAGAGAACGTATGAGAATACCCTACTTTCTTTGGCTATGGCTCACGAGTCACATGTTTCTGAACTTCAAGACAGAATGTGTGTGTAATTTGAAACAGCGGCACTTATGTAAGCGTGACGTGGAAAAGACAAAAATGACTGTAACAAGACAGTAACCAAAGTTCAAATGAGGAGATTGATCAAGGAATACTGTCGTGAACAGTGAGACAATAATTTATGTCCACGATATATCTACTCCAACTTCGAAAACGATTAATCAACATCGCAAACAATAGTGCAAGGAATAACTGCGCGAACGCCGCACTGTGTGGTATTAGTTTCCGGCGTAGGTTATGAGATTTCGCGTGTGAATGAGGTATCAAGAGGTCCCTGTGGCAATCCCCTGGTATTGGTGACAATGGGTCCGGTAGGTGAAGATTCCATCCGATGAAAGTCATGCCTAAGTAGGTTCGCCCCGCCGCGTGCATGAATACATGTTCCACCTGTGCAGATGAATCAACATGCCGAGTTCGCACTGTAGTCTATGTTGCCACATCGAACGTAATGCTTGGGAATCCATGTGAAACTATATTTCGTGCTTCTGACGCCATAGCGATAGAATGAGAGGCAACGGCAAACCACAATCGATTCACTTTCGCGGTGGAATACATACACAAATACAGGGTGCGGACAAGTCCCGTGACAAATGTGAGGTGATGTACCATTCCAAGACAAGCAAAACTTGTAAGTATGGGACTGACAATGCGCAGTGTGTGAGATACAAAGATGCACATGGCGAGCCCTACTAGCGACTAACGTTACAAAATAAAACGAAGATAGCGCGAAAAGAAACCATAAAAGTTAAATTGCAACTAGGAAAGTCACAAAAATAAGTACTTAGAAACGTAATGGAACAAGGTAAAGCGTATGTCTGAGGTCACAGTAGCAACGTGCCATTAACGGATATGGCATGACATGGAACGGAATTGGGTATCCAAAGCAGTGCAGAAGCAAAACAGCAAATGAGGCACAGGCTGCAGCGTTGAAAACTCGGGATTACGACCTCTAAAACAACAATAACGTGATGAAAGTATGTAGTGTATTTCGAACAAGTGATCGACAACCGGACAATCGGGCACGTATACAAACTATGGGGAAACACACAAAAAACAAAAATCAATACAGTAAGCGTCTGAAACACGTAGGGATATCGGCGCGAACCTTAGAAATGCCGAAGTCAATAAACGAGTGCAATCAATCCACATGCTGAATGTCCATATTGTGTTCGGCAAAATCTGTGGTGCGGAATGAAGAAACACACCATGTCACTAAAGTTGTTAGTAGGAAGTACTGATACATTTGTGAGCAATCCTTGCGCAATCACAACATTGGTTCAATATTGCCACCTTCCACATCCAAACACAGAGTGCATCTGTTCCGAAGGGACTGGCGCACTCGTGCAAAGATTCCCGGTATGTGCCTGATAGTGTCCGTAGCCACAGAAATTCGAGCTACGAGATCCTCCACAGTCTCTACTGGTTCAGAGTAAACCAAATTCTTTAGATGGCCCCACAGAAAATAATCCAGTGTGGTCAGATCGGGTGAACGTGGACGCCAGCCAACAGACCCCCCTCGTTCAATCCATCTTTCTCCAAACGTTACTCCAAGATGTTCGCGAACGGTGGCACCAAAGTGCGCTGGCGCCCCATCATGCTGGAACTACATGTCTGCTCGGGTACGCAATGGAACATCTTCAAGTAATTCTGGTGGCACGTGTTCCAAAAATATGCGGTAATTGTGCTCATTTATCGTCTCTGGAAGAATGTACGGGTCAATTAAACAGTCTCAACGATCCCTGCCCACACACTGACACCAAACCGATGTTGATAGCTGCGAACAAACGTCCCGTGCGGTTTGTCGTGCGCCCAACTGTGACTGTTACGGCTGTTCACACACCCCTCCCTAGTGAAATACGCCTCGTCGGTGAACAGGATCAATGACGGAAAATCAGGCATCTCCATACACTTGTCCAAGAACCATTGCGCAAAGCGTTGTCTGTGAGGGAAGTCCTGTTGTTGGAGGTGCTGCACTCTTTGTAGGTGGTACGGATTTAACTCGTTCTCATGCAGAACGTTCCAAACCAGCCGTCGGTCAATATGCAATTGCCTAGCAACAAATCGCGTGCTTTGTGTCGGGTCATGTTAAACCGCCGAAGAATGTTTTCGTCCAATTCTGGAGTACGAAATGAACCTGTTTCTCGCAAGCGTCGATGAATTGCACCAAATGTATAACGGTTCCGAAGGATCCTATTCGGATACGGTTCCTGATAAATTCTACGGGCTTCACTCGCAGCACCATAGGCAAGGTGCATATCTGCCATTTCGGTCCATGTTCCAGCACACAACACTGTCCACTGTCTGGCACTCGACATTAAGACGCATGTATTTCACACGAAGGCGCTCAGTACGAAACGCACTTTGTATTGGACACCGTCGCAATGTGTGCTATTCACCACTATGGCACAGAAACTCAACACTAGCTCATCCACTAATGCTCCACACGTGCTGTACTTCACAGGTCGACTGAACTATTACTGCTGGTTGTT
>JAGDQP010057424.1:0-12748 GCA_022664845.1 Lepisma saccharinum | reverse complement strand
TTCTTTAAAGTATTTAGGCAACTCTGGCTCAAGCTGAATGGATGGCGATGGGAGAATTGATGGAATGAAGAAAGTGTGAGGAAACGAGAAAACCCACGCGCACGGTGTTAAGTCCACCACAAAGCCCATATGGCTCGAACCGGGATCGCACCAAGAACTCCTCACAAGAGGTGAGCGCTCTATCACGGCCACCGAGGCCCGAGCAGTCTTGAATTGACGCTCAACCTTCCCAATGTCACTTGGCCATGCGACACACCAGCCACCAGGACAAAACAGACGGTGTAACCAGTGTAGGTTTTTCTATATATTTATAAAAAAAAAAAAAAAAAAAAAAAACTTTACTCTTTTGTGATTTCCTGATTAGCTCTGTGCTTTTATTAATAAAATGTCTATATCAATATTGTAACTTTTAAAGATTTACATTATTAATTTTTGTAAATATTTGTAGAGTCTAGTAATTTTGCACGGAATTTGATATGAGAAATGCATATTTTATAGTTTTATAATTTCATTTAATAATGATTGAAAGTAAAGAGAATCAAAGTTCAAAATATCTCATCTATTTAATTGGAAGAGCTAATTCGTTCTAGTCGGTTATGAAATCAACAGATGAAAAAAACGATATTTAATAGTTTGTATTAGAGTGCTGACTGAACTCGGAATACTTCCTTGTATTTGATTATCACAAAAGTAAAGTGATGTAGATTTAAGACGTTAATATTATTCTATGACAGTAGGGATTGCATTCTAACGATCTAAAATGCAACGGTTTTCATTATTATGCACTTATGTGACGTTTTCTCGATTTCAAGAATCATTTAAAAATAAAATTTAATGTAAAAACACACTGGTTTTTAAAGTGATTTTTTCTTCAAGCGGGCCAAACCCTGCAATAAATACCTAATTTTTATGACATCTGAAATAACTTCTATAAATGATTCCTTTTCCCATTTCTTTTCAACCGGTAAAGTTTTGCGTGATGTACAGAAACTCTGCTGTGTTCAAGGTGTTAAGTCTAGTTTTGGCCCAATTATTTGTGGAAGTTTTACAAGTACAGTTACATTTCTTGACCTTACTCGAAATTTCAAGTGTATTTTTGTGACGGTAGTGCCTATTTTCACGTTTTTAGTGGTTAAACATCCAGGCTTTAGTTATGAAATACATTATAACGTATGTAGGTAGGTTAAGCTATTTAGATAAACAGTTTTGCGCTCAAATATCTTGCACCGGTTCGTAGGAACTGGTTTACTTGTTTTGATGTTAGCAATCACCTCGTAAAATTTTGCCGTGTATTTTAGTTAACACACACTATTATAACAAGCATAATCTGCAGAACGCCCCTCCAATGGTGCCATCTGCGGTTGAAGATACGAAAATGAAAGGAGGGTGCAACATTTATGGTAAATGTGAATTGCTAAGAATGGACAACACTTACCAGACGTAATTTTCAAAACAACCACTTACCAGACGCTTTTTGAAATTGAGTCATTACAAGCTGTTTTTATTGGCCCTTTCATATTTTTCAATAAGCAAGTTTCTATCTACAATACTTTTTGTTTTATTAGCTTTCAAATGTGGGAGGTTTTTTTGGGGGGTCACTCTGTACAATTCAAGGCCATTCGCTCAAGTAGATAACATCTCGTGGTCAAGTGGTGCTATATCAAAAACATTATGTTCTTATGTATAAGGGCACGTATGGGAATAAACAACATTCCGTGTATAGAAGTTTACCATTTCTAACGTAAACAAACCAGTTTCGTAACTACTCCTTCCCTACTTGAGAAAACATTAAAGTCGCCACGGTGTAAGAACTGGTGTGCAATCACGGACAAGCAGCACCAATAGCAGATGGCGACATTCCTACCATTGGCTGCTGGAAGCGTAACACAATAGAAAGCATCCTCGCTAATACATAAAGCGTCTTCTAGGCGGAGCCACATCGGTTCTTAGACAGTAAATACTTTAAATATTGTAAATTAGGCATTTCCTCGTTATAGGACATCTAGCGATTCTGTTATATTTTTTCCTTATGTACGCTTTATAACAATTATTCTGTTGCTAATAATTTACACAGGCGCTTCGATAAACACCTAGCGACAACCAGTAAGGCCTTTCTTTAGTATACGTCGGGCGTTCCATTTGGAACCTTAAATGGAGCAGTCACAGGTAGTATCTATGAAAGGTGATGTTCATCGAGTTTAATGAAAAAAGATCTAACCTGGCTATTTCTAACCAGTTCTCTTTCGTTATCGCTCACTCGACACACTGCCCGTGATTGTGTAGCAAAACATCAATGGTGATATGGAAATAAAAATGTCACTATGACGTAACATCATGATTCCGATTCCTGCGAACGAGATAAAGTAATACCATCAGTACAGTAATCTAAAAAGTATTACCAAAATATATATTTTTTATTTCGTTAAAATGCACTCTAGCTGATCAAAAGGAAGAAACATGGCGTTATGTGTAGGAATATTAATCGCGACACTTCTTATGAACAGACATATATTTTGCCAGTAAACACACAGTATTTCAAATAAGCGAAGAGTGGTTTTGTAAAGTCAGGTTAGGTATTCTATTATACGCGATGTAAATTAAATTTAACACAGACACACAGCACCACCCCTCTCTAACTTGACACAGATGATTCGTTCTCCATGCACGATATGGAATATCGGTTGCTCCTGTAATTTAATATATTTTGCCCGATAACAAAGTTAACCCGTAAAGTACATTAACGAGATACATACTAAGGTGCAAATCCACTTTGCACGTATTCTGTTCATTTATTAAAAAAAAAAAAAAATATGGGCAGACTTGACGTACTTCCTCGAAAAATGAACCAGTACTATCTTAGTTTACGTAGGGTGTGATTTTTCCGAAAAAAATAAATCACAGGTTCAAGTATCGGTCTCATGGTAACGCTACGTCATAGTGACACGTTTATTTCAATATCATTGATGTTTTGCTACAAAAATCACGGACAGTATGTCAAGTGAGCGAAAGCGAAAGAAGACGGGAATCCAGGTTGATTTTGTTTCCTATTATACGCGATGCACATCACCTTTAACCTGACACTACCTGTGACTGTTCCATTTCTCGTTCCAAACAGAATGCTCGACGTAAACTAAAGAGACGCCACGGAATCACTCTGAAAAATGATACGCTATCAGATTTCGAACGAATTCAATCATTAAACCTAATTAAAGATGAACTAAAAAGTACCTTATTAAACTAGTTAATGTAACACCCAAACTATCCTTCAAGGTTAAAACAATACAGATTTTGTCAATCTGAAATAATACTACGCAAAATCTTAAAATAACGGAGTGACATCTAAAAGTATTCCTCGTACACGGGTGTATGTTAATTCACTTTTTCTTCACGTTAAAACAGAAATTCCATTGCATCGTCGGTTGCAAATATTTTAAAATGTGACTGTTACTTCCGTAAACTCCTATTTATTAGAGTAATGTCCTTGCCGAAATACCGTCAAATAGTTACCACTTGACAATACTTACAGAGTTACAAACTTCCTTACTTAAGACATGAATTAGGTTTAGTATAGGTAAGCTTTGAATAAATATTAACTGCTTTTTAACTTCATTTTCGTGGAATTACTTTATGCTACGTTAGCCCAGTTTAATAATTGTTTCATGAATTCCTTCTGATAGAACGCCGGCATTCTGGAAAACTTAGTTTAACCTTGAGAAGAAAAAAACTCATTTATTGAAAGACTAGTAGTATCCTGCGAAGAAATTACCTCATGAATTTTCTGTGCTTTCTAGAATATCAAACTGATTTAATGGTAATATCTATAATAAAATTGCCTTTTCTATAAAATTAAATGTGGAGTAATCTTACAGCTTAGCGCAAACTGTTCTTAAATATACATTAATTTGCAGATTATTAATATGTATACCATACCTTGGATAATTACGGTTATATTACTGAATATACGAATTAACTTCACAATTTCTATCAACTAAACTCAACGAATAACTCCTTTAGATTCAACGATGAGACGGAAACCCTTCCTCTGCTAAACCAGAACCAGCCGTCAACCTTCAAACGACCCTGAAGTTCGCACCGGTCGTCTTCCTCTTCTTCCAAATCCTTTTCTTCTTTTACTCGATGATAATATACAACGCCTACTTCTATCCGATAGCCTCATTTTTAATTTTCAACAAACATACGATATTTTACATAATCTTTATCATTATCATTTATCTTTATTCCTTTCTTTACAAACGTGAAAAGCCATACAACACATTCGTGAACAGAGCGCAGAAACGTTTCCAAACATGCTGATTGCTGAGAAAAAAATGCTATTGCAAACAGGGCCGCATGACGGGGAAGTGGCCAAATGTGAGGAAAAGGGGTGTCAGAATCTTGGAAGGCGTTTATATATAAATAATTACTACGCAAGCCGCCGCCCCTCCACTTCAAGTTTTTGTAAAAAAGTAGGGGGCATGTTCCTTATAAACACGTCTAAAGAGCGCCTATTTATTACAAAATTAAAGGAGTGTTCTTATTCAGAAAGCTATTGTTAAGTAGAAATAATCAGCTAATAAACATCGTTTGAATGTTACTAATTTTAAACTTTCCGCAATTTTGATACCGGATGTTGGCAACTCTATGCTTCGGGAAAACTCCATTTTTTTCAGTCATAAACAATCATAAACTGGTAGACAATCGTAAACTATAAACAGCGACGCAGCCCAAAAGGATAATTACTGGACACACTTTTGTTTAGTGTAAGGTCTGGTAGAAAGTATCTGGACTCTGGAGTCCAATGAAGTCGAAAAAGAAAAGAGTGTAAACTTGCTTGAAAAAGTTCTATTGCAGAAACGAAATCTTGACGAGGTGTCAGATGCAGCGAAATAAGAGGCTAAGGGTTGATTTTCATTCTAGCTTAGCGTTGCTAGCGATTTGGATGAGTAGTCAATTGAAACACGAGTTTTTTTGCGTGTTTTCTTGTAAGGTAAGTGTAACATGTGTTTCAATTCAATTGCCTACTCACTCAAATCGCAAGCAACGCAAGATTGAATTAAAATCAGCCTTAAAGAGACTGTTCGAGAAAAAGCAGCAAGTTTCATTCTAGGCCTATATTAAAATATTTTATTCCTTTCAGAAAGTTTAGCAAATATTAATAGTGAGCTGTAGTTTTTAGTGTACATTAAACATACCTCAAATTGTCTAACTGAAATAAGACTGGCAATTAGCGGGAATGTCATATGGAGCCGTATTCAGAAACGTCTTTTACAAGTGACTAGCGCTGCACTAACTAGGGATTAACAATCTTTTAACAAATTGGTTGTTATTATTATTTAAAATAAACGGGGTAGTATCTAAAGTCTTGCGGAGTATTGCTAAGATACAAATCAATATAGATGTGATTCAGAAACTATAACTCTTATTTGATATGTACTTATGAGCACTTATAAGTCCATTGCATATACATCCGAATATGTAGTGCGTTTACCATACCAACAGATTATTATATTCCATATAAACTCTGAATATCTCCATTAATTACCTTCTGAATATATCTAATGTCCATAATTTAGGAATAGTCCATTTTATCTGCTTAATGCAATAGTTCAAATGTCAGAGCAGATGTGCATAACACATACTTACTGCAGCAATAATAATCAATTGAATTGTAATCCATATCCATTATGCATAAAATACAATTTGGACACAGAAAACAATAGAATAAGCTGTGACAATGTTAATATCCATTTCATAGAATAGTATTTCAAAATCTGACTAATCACTATCTGACAGTAGTTTCTCGCTAGTAAAGCTCTAGTCGCTCAAAAACATATTTTCTGAATACGGCTGTTGTTTATCTTTCGCCTTTTATGTTAAAGTAGGGTTATGTAGTGAAAGAGGCAACGTATCATTTTTAATCAATGTAAAGTTGCAAAAATATTAGAATCAAAAAGGACGTGAAATTGCTCCAATCAGTTTATAATAAAACCAGTCCAAGATATGTTTTATATTTTGTGCTTATTTCTGAATACAACCCAAGATTTTGTACAGGCTTAGCCCAAAAATCGAAAACAATTTCGTTGGTCCATCTTCACGTTATCTCACTAATATATGTGGACCAAATATAACTGTGCACCTGATGTAATATAATAATAATAACAAGAAAAAGGAACGGCAATCATAAGAAAAAAATATTGGCCCAAAAGTCCCAGGCGACCAATACAGACTCAGAAACAAAGAGAAAATCAAACAATACACAGATATTCACAGTGACATTAGAAATCTCAGACAAAGACTTTATGGACACCTAAGAATAATGAAATCTGATTATCTCACATATCAAATAGTCGAATTCTATGAAACCAGGAGTACATCGAATATAGACATTATGAAATAGATCGGTGAAATCAAACAGGACCTCTAATTAACAGGAATCACACAAGAAGACATTCAAAACAGGGAGATTTTTAGATACAAAATTCATCAGTTGCGTATTGGAAAAAAGGGCGTGTTAAATTAACAGCCTGACTACGGCCAGGTCGTGGGCAAAATATACTGTAGGAGCGTGGACAGAAGAGAGAAAAGAAGAGCAGCAAGTTCTAATTTATCAAACTTTTAATTGACAAAACTTTTAATTTAAATTGAATTTTTTTACGCTTGTTGTTGCTATGTATCCCATTTTTCGTCTTCTTGCAAATAACATGAATTATTCGAACCATGTGCTATTATATGCGCAGTCTAATATTTGCATAGCTCAAGAAACATTTTTTTTCTTTTTTAAAAGAAAGAAGCACGCAGCATGAACAGGTGAAAACATAGAGTTAGGAAGAAAATAGAGAACATAGATGACGTCACATGAAGCCAAATTACGGTTCATCGGTAGCCATCTTGTGTGGCCCCATTAGAGTCCCTCTATACTGAGTACTATGAGGATTGCCTTTTTCGATAGCAGGATGAGTGCACCTCAGAGAGGCAATAATCAGAAAAGAGGGTCTCTAGATATGAGACCACTTAATATGGCCGCAATGCCGCGTCCCTTCCGTCTCTTGGCTTCGTTCCCCACTCCTACAAAACAGCCAAAGGTTCCCGCTATTTATATTCCTAATTCTATGGGCGAAAATGACTCATGATGTAAACATAGAGTTAGGATAGAATAGAGAGCTTTCAGGACGTCACATACCAAACTTACGGTTCATGCCTTGTTTACATTACTAACATCTTACCATGGTTAATGTTCACCAAGATCACTTTAATAATGTAAACGGCAGTTATCGTTAACACGGGTTTCAAATTTAACCTGCGTCAACTTACGATGCTTATCTTCTTACGTTAGTTATCTGAACTCAAGAAGGCCGTTAAGCACAGCTCACTTGTTGAGTTTATTTCTTTCTTTATCGAAGGTAGAACTAATCTACAAAATGTTACCCCACAATTAATTCATTTGTGTTCAGCATTTTATGATTTAAATCTCTACCGTGTAACCTTAGAGTATGGAAAAAGGAGATTCCTTACACTAAGTCTGTAACCGGTTTCTTTACGACACGTGCAGTACAAGCACGATAACCAATTTATGTTTCGAAGTCTAAACGGAGTTATTTCAACCATGATTTTTACATGAGAGTGTCTCTATGCCGTGTGCTGGGAGTCAGCCGTTGACCTTTTTGAAATGCAAATTTCTGTCGTGTGACTACAATGTACAGCACAATACATCTGGGACATTTTCTAGGATTTTACAATTGTCTATTCTCTGCGAAACAGCTGTTTTATCGAACAACGTTAGATATTTTCGAGTTTTCATCTGATATACTCGCTTCTCCTTAATAACTTTTTTCTTCCCATAAGAAAGACTGAGAAGGCAATACTCGATATAGAGGGCCTCTAGAAATAGGGTCAGCCAGTATGGTGCATGAATGTAAATACGGTAGACGGATTGACTGGTCCAATACAATTAAGCTGTGTCAACTTGACGCTGGTTTTCGATTAATCTTGCCTGGTGAATTGAAATTTACTTAAGTGTTTGGCCTATGTCTGGTTGTATTGAAGCAAAAAATGGATGAAGATCTAACTAAAGAAGAGACGAAGAAGATTGAAATATTTTAAATATAGTATTGTACGGAACGTGATGTTCAGTTGCTTTCTAATCAATTACACCTGCCAGGCACTCATGGTTTGTGCTGGCTTCAATTTCGGGTCGCTAGAAGTACATCCGTCTCCGTGTTTAGATCCATGAATGTAGTGGAAGTGCCTAGTCTCTTCCGTCTTTTGGCTTAATTCCTCTGCCAAGAAAACACCTTCATGTACCTCTATTCTGTTCATAACTCTATGGATCTAAGTAACTGGTTTAGAACATAGAGTTAGGAATATAAATAGAGCAAACCTTAAGCTGTTTTGTCGGAAAGGGGAACGAAGCCAAGAGACGGAAGGGACGAGGCATTGCGGCCATATTGACTGGCCCTATATTTAGAGACCCTCTTTTCCGAGTATTGCCTTTCTGAGGTGCACTCATCCTGCTATCGAAGAAGGTAATCCTCACAGTACTCGGTATAGAGGGACTCTAATGGGCCCACACAAGATGGCTGCCTATGAACCTTAAATTGGTTTCATGTGACGTCATCTATGTTCTCTCTATTTTCTTCCTAACTCTATAGTTTAGAACATAGTTTTGTCCGTTTTGATCACAGAGTTCTACGTAACGATACTGGAGTGACTGCGTAATGTCGAAAGATAGACGCCAGAGCATAAATATTTAAACTCGTTTTTCCATTGCCATTCTAATCTAATGTGGACCAAATTTTCAGTTCTAATTCAATTTTATGCGCTTCTTATCGCTATGTGGTCTGATTTTCGATTTATGTATTAATTCCTGAGTTATTCATATAATAGGATACCCTACTCTGCATAAAATAGAAAATGTTGAAAATAATATTTACGTTTTTTTTTTTTTTTTTTTGCAAGAATTATGACTAATTAAAAAAATGGGCCACACAGCGATATTATGCGTAAAACAAACTGAGTTGGAACAGAAAATTTGGTCCATACTGGTTTAGAGTGGAAGTGCACAAACGAGATTAAGGGCCATATTTATGAATCACTCCCAAGAGGTGGGTGGCTCCCAGGAGTATATAATTTCAATGCCCCTGGGAGCCACCCACTCATATGTGTTATTTATAAATATGGCCCTAAGTGTCTTCTCCGCTCCCTGGCTTCATGTAATTATTCGTGAAATTTTCAATGGCAGCAGTCAGTCCATTATCGACCGAAATCGGACAAACAAGGTTAAATGTTTTAGAATTTAGATACTATTCGAGCACTCCAATATCGTTAAGAACAGGACAATTCTCTTAAGCAATTAACCATGCTTTTGATAATAAAAGTGATGTTCTCGTAAATGAACCAAATTCGTTCAATAATACAGTAAGAAGCAAACAAATACCACACTTACCAAACAAAAACATCTTTAAAGACGATATTAACAACGCCACTAACAGATTGCCTTCCTTTTACCAACTGGCCTGGGGATTTTGTACAACTAGACCTATTCGTTAAGTCGGTATTTGCATTTGTTTTGAAGTTCATTTGCATTTGTTTAAAGAAGATGAAAATGTAGGTTTTAAGATATTGAATGACTATTGTTATTGACATAAGTGACAAAGGATGTTCGTGACATAATAGGGTTGCCAGATCATTTGTATTATTGGGAATTAGCCTTTTTTTAAGGGCGAATGTTATTTTAATAGTATCTACAATTTCTTTTACTGTTTTTTTTTATTTTATCTTTTTTTTTAAGATAAGACTCTGAAAGTTTTCATATTGCTTATATGAGTGTACATTTTATACTTGGGGTTGACAGACATTTAACTTTAAAAGAATGTGTTCGTTCCTTCTTAAAAAAAAAATAAAAAAAAAATATGACCTTTCAGCAAAATTTGATCATGCACTATATGAATGGGAAAAGATTTCAGGAAGACTGAAACTCTCATGCTCCTATTTCAGACATATGTGAGATCAAAAATTGAATACGCTACCATTATCTGGAGTCCAAGTACTGCACGCAGCTCAGACAAGCTCGAAAAAATCCAAGCAAAATTCCAAAGATTCCTGGTATACAAAGAAACAGGCGTATACCCAAGAACTGATAACAAAAAAATATTAAATACAAACTTATTAACATGATGAGTCTTGGGAACAGCCGTACTCTTCATGAAATGATTTTTCTTTACAAAGTGTTTACAAATAGAATAGATTGCATCAATCTGCTCTCAAACTTTCAGATACATGTCCCATCAACCAAAACCAGAACAAAAAATGCAGGATTCTTTTATTTAAAAAAACCGCGAAAACATATTATGCAAAAGTCACCCTTGGAGAATGAGCGCAACCTATAATGACATAAGTAAAAGAGTTGAGGAAATTGATTTTCATAACACGAATCTTAAACAAATTCATAACATTGTAAAAAAAAATCTGTATGTTGATTGTACTCCTAGCGGTGACAATAATCTAAAATATGGGACATTGTAATTAGGTTTTCCTGTTGTGTTCTAAATAAATAAATGACTGCGAAATTTTAAAGATTAAGATACACTTTACATTATGCACAACATCATTTGAATTAACCCATGTTAATAAGAATACATACTTAATATCCCAGTATGATGATTATTCAAGACGATAAGAGAATTTTTCGAAAAGAAAATTATGCATTTTGGCCTAGTGGCCAACGTAAATAGGCAGTGCATTTCGCTTGAAATCCTTAAAGAATCCTTAGCAATATTTAAGTGTCATGTTAACCAAATGAAAAGTTCTTGAGAATTTGATTTTTTAAGGCCTTTTGGGCATCTTTGGCTCAGGCATCAGTGGAAGAAAATGTTCACTCTATCATTCACGTTTTACATGCCTGCGTCAATGCGTCAGTGAGATGTGAAAATAAAGGCAGAAAATTTAGTGTCAAGATTAAAAACCGATCCGCCAGAGCTCAGTGGTAGAGCGTTGGCGTAGCCATTTAGAGGTCACGGATTCAATCCCAGCGGCCCCATCGTGACTGAGGTTCCTCCAGAGGGTTTCCTCAGTCACACCGGGCAAATGCCGTGATGGCACATTCAACGTAGGCGCTGGCTGACGCCTTTCCGGATCCTTTCCCCTCCATGATCCAGTCACTTAAAATGCCTAAAGGCCATAAATAAAAATTCAAATAAAATCAAGATAAGAGTCTTTTAACTTAATTTTATCATTGCAAATAATGCATCCTCTTTTGCAAATGATCTTAAAAGTAAGAAAATTAGTGGAAGCCGAAAACTTGAACTTGGCAGCAGTCAAATCGGTTTCCATGTTGAAGTCTGCGTTGGAAGAAACCAGGAATTGAAACCACTTCCATAATTTGTATTCAGATAAGGAGGAAATGTGTCAAAAGTGAAACACAGGAATACCAGGAGGGGAAAAAAATAATAAACACTTTTTAAAGACATACTTTTCTTAGACCACTCATACTAAAAAGTCAAAAGAAAAAAAAATCTTTGTGCATGATGAAAAAGAAAAGCATGAGGCGCTTTCTATTATATAGTCAATTTATAAATTCTTGAATTGGCGAGCCACATGCTTTTCTTTTTAGTCATGCACAAAGAAAATTTATTTTTTTACTTTTTAGTACGAATTGTTTAAGAAAAGTATGTCTTCAACAGTTATTATTATTATTATTTTAGTTATTTCGGTGTTTATATTATCCAAATACTAAAGTGTTCTGCAACCAGTCAAACAATATATCTATGCCGGCTAGTGTTTATTTTAGGATAAAGAAGTCCGTATTAAAAATTAAAATATGTTCATATCTCTTTCATTCTCTTATCTTTATTTCTTTGTACGTGGTGCGCGTATTTTGTAGTTTATCCCAAGTGAAAATCTGCGCACAGAGATAATTCTTATTTTATATCAAAACAAAAGTAGTATTTATGATGAATGTTGTGTTCAATTAGACTTTAGGTTAGTTTTATAAAGGCCGAATTATGATCAATGCTAATTATTAGTTCTTCTACTTAAGTTAGAATCACAGAACTATTGGATTTCTGTCTTATTTTCTATTCTAATTTTGTAAGTATTTTTGTGTGATCGGTGTCTCTTTAGTATACGTCGGGCGTTCCGGAGCAGTCACAGGTTCAAACCAATTCGTTTAATATCACGGATTCGGTAATTAGCTTCTCAACGCAGAAAGTCCTATTTTCGAAAGCCTGAGAAAACATTATTTAATCGAGTGTGTACTAAAAAAAAAACCACCGTACCCGACTTACCTAACCTCCGCGTGCACTTGGTCACTAATTTTATTAAATTTCCTAATGCGTGTATAAAAATATCAGAAAACGCTCATCAAGCAATCACAGACAAAGGACAGTCGTATTTGTGATATGCCATGGATGATAATAAATAGGTATCCATGGTGATATACATAATATTTTATTCATGATCTATGACGTAACGTGACCAGTGATGGATTCATGAACCAGTGACTTATTTCGTTCGAAAAAATCACGCCCAACGTAAGCTAAAGTAAGACCGTGTGATCCAATCGGACATAAATTCTAAGCACATTGATCATATCTTAAAATGTATTCCTTGCACCACTGTTATACATATGGTTATCTTCCATTACTCAGAGATCTTTTCTCATTAATTCCCTTTAATTTCATACATTAAATATCTGTATTTTCATAATAGTAGCGAATTCTCAAAATACCTGACTTGTCTTGTAAGTATTTTC
>JAGDQP010057423.1:0-12748 GCA_022664845.1 Lepisma saccharinum | reverse complement strand
TAATGGTTCATTCACGTGTTTGAACTAAAATATTCATCGCAATGTCCAAATACACAGTTTCTCATTTTCCCTAATATCGGGCGAAGTAAGATGCAAACACAATACTTTTGGTAATTTCTTATTATTACTTTTAACCGATAGGTGGCAGGCGCATGCAAGGACTATTGAAAGATTCCTTAGGATTGAACGTTTGAATAAATCAGTTGTTCTTCAGCACCGCTTTGATTATTTTAAAATTTCGTTGGAATTTTTTCCTTAACTTAGCGCATCTTCCCGCAAAATGACTCTAATTAATTAGCCGTTATCGAAACATCTCTTTGAAGGTTTTTCTAAATCTTTAAATGGATATATTTGTTACCTGTATTCCTTAAAGACCAACTAGATTCTATATGTGGTTTTCCGTTGTTGCGCCTGTGTTGATAAAATCATATTCTTGCGTCTATACGACAGATAGTAACTGCTTGAATTTTCGTAAACGTTCTGTATTTTTCAAAGGAAATGTATTTATTATTAAATATTTCTAAATCAAGGACAATCTGAGCCAATTGTTTGTCAGAACTAGTGTTGTACGAAGTTTCTGGCCATTCGCGAAATTTTCCAACCATGCTATGTGCTGCACAATCTCTTCTCCCTAATGAGGAGCATTGGCGCAAGCGCCAAGAAGGAAGAGTTTGCGCAGTACATCCATTTAATACAAGGAGAGGAGAGATCGCGCAAATTAAGCTTGAAGAATACAGGAAAAAAATGTGTTTTTCGAATTTTCGCCAAATTCAGTTAAGAGTTTGCTCTATGAAGGGTCTTTTTTTTTAACAAATTATCATGTCAAAAGAGAATATGCATGCATAGTACATCCATTACAAGGATATGTTTTTTTTTATGTACACGTTTACGCATTGTTGATTATGAACTTTGAAAATGCTCTCCTGTAAAATGGACAAAAGACGTTCTTTTCCTGTAGGTTTTATTCACTAGCTTGAGGGATAGGGTTTATTTCTGAATGTTTGCTAATCCCTCAAATGTTTGTACTTTTACCATTAGGATATGTACAAGAATCATCACAGAAAAATGAGAGACTGAGCGGCCGTTGGAAAAGCGTTCGGGAGGTTCTGTGGTCGATAGCAGCAGGCGACCATGATGACTGTAGTTTCTCCTTAATAATACCAGGTAAATGAAGGGAGGGTGTCTTCAACTTAAGTTATGGTTCCCTCCCTTCCCATACTTTATCCCGGCCTGAGTCATAGATACCTAAAGGTCATAAATTCAAATTCAGGAAGAATGAGGGAGGGATATACATGAGAATTTTAACTTAACATATGTATCATGTCATAATTCTTACAGTAGTATGCGTGACAATCCAAATAATGGGGAGAAAAAAGAAAGAAATAGATATTGCGTGATGTCATCATTGACCAGTATCACAGTTTAAGGAGAAAAAAAGTAGGGTAGTTTGTAGGTTGCGGTGTCATCTGCCTGTGTCTCCTTTATCGATTTTATTGTCTTGGATAAAGTCACGCATTGCGATATTCGATAATGAAAGCTTTTGTTTTTTAAAATGTTTCTGACAAAAATTAGTCACTTTTCTTCCTATATATTAAAGAAGTTTAATGTGCAAAATTAGTTGACCAGAGATTGTCAGGACATCTAGTGAACAAAATATGTACTAGAAGTATTCAAACTCGCCTTAAGAAAGGCATTTTGAATCATCTACACACCTCTTTTAATATTTCTTGAGCAAGAGAGTTTAAGAAAAGATAGGTACACTCAGGATCATAAAAATGGCCAATGAGAACACTTTAAAAGCCTGCAGATTCGTACAATATATTAATACCGAACGAGGACTCTTATAGATTTTAAGATAAGCATTACGGTATATGTATTTTCCTTGTCAGGGATATTTTTTCAGTGTTGCCAACCTGTACTATTTTTTTAGACCTAGAAATATTCTCAATTAACTATTTTTCTTTGAATCTGAGTGCAAATAACTGTAAAAGCTAACAATATTACATTTCTTCAACAATGTTCTGTTCTTCAGTCCTGCTGTACAACAATAAATTGTTATGCATTTCTTGCTAAAGCAAAACAATCAAATAAATGTTAGATTTTCTTTATCCATTCTTTTTTTAGACTCTGCATGCTGTCTGTCATTGAAAAAACATTAATTCAGTTGTTGGAACTAATTTACATCCCTGGACATGACAAGGACAAAAGACAAGTAAGTCACGACATTTTTATTTTCAGAATTCATTATTATCTCTCTCCCTTCTCTGTCTTTCTCTCTCGCTTGGACGAGTATCTAATATACAGCACTTTATATTCATCTTTCTGTGGAGGACAACTAATAATATCTGCCTTGTTCTCTCGACTAAATAAGAAATACGGTTGTATAAATGTTCCCACAGTCGGAAACAGCATTGTGTGTGCAGACTATAGAATATGGCTACATTTGCACATCTATCGAAATATATTCCAATTCATTTAAGAAGTTTAACGTGACACTTTTTAGTTATTATGTACACCATTCAGGCTATCCATAAAGCCTGTCACTGTTCTTGCAGTGTAGCCAACTCAACATAAAATTATTTTTAATCAATCAGTATCCTTTTATCATACCTCACAAAGTCTGCAACACTGTTTTGCAAGACGCATAGTTTAAACATTTTGTAAATGATTTCTTGCTGTTTCATTCGTGTACTGAAGTGGTTAGTTTCAGTTCTTTTCACGCATGCGCAGAATGAAGAAACGGTTTGTTATTGTAACCGTGCACGTAATTCTTATCAAGTGCTTCCTGCTGCCATCTTGACCACTTATCTCAGCAGGAATGGGAAATGTTCTCAGTGAGTTGGAATTATTCCGATCCCTAATTGACAAATAGAAAAAAAATGATTAAAATGTGGCGTAAGTCGTGTGAGTAATTTGGGTTTAGACAACGTACTTCCGATACTCTATAGCGTCTTGATTTAGTGTCTTCTTTTAACTGGCAGTTTAGTTCAGTCGGAAAGAAGGCAGACTTCTAACTGAACAACCCATGTTCAAATCTCGCTTCTCTTTTTTTTACGTTTGCTCCCAAAATCCCTGAAATCTGAATGGCTGTTTTTTATTGATCAAGTTACTGGAAATTTCCAGGCAGTTATGTTTACCTATCTTTCTCCAGGAATTACTCAGAAAATTTTTCACAGTGTACCCTTACAATTTACTCTAAATATAGAAAAACTCGAAGTAGTTCCAATTCAGAAACAAACATATTGAGTTGGCAACACTGTCGAAATTCTGACACTGCAGTGATAGCTATCGATAGCCTGTACGGCCGTTTGAAGCCCCTGCTGGAACGCAGATATTTTTCCAGTGAAAATGGGCGTAGAACGTAATATACTTTTGGCCATGCTGCTTATACGGAGGGAAAATAAAAGAAAAAATAGTTTTTTTCCCGTCTATTCTCAAAATATTCGACCGTCTCCAGCATAGAGATGCGATACACAGATAAAACTACACCACATGTTTCAATTGGCTACCCACCCTAATCGCAAGCAAAGCACGAAACGCAAGCGGGCATGAAAATGAGCCCTTAGACTAAATTTCTCATACTTTCCGCAATACTGTCACGTCAATTGCTGAACAAAAACGTGAGTGAAAAGAGCTTCTTGCTTCTTTGAAATAAAAAGCCAGTAAATAGCACCGCATTCTACAACTGAGTACGTCAAAAAATATCGCAACTGGCACATTGGACACAAAATTGCTAATTAAATTAATGAAATTCTTTGTTTTTAATTAAAAGCTATTTAAATCTGCTTGAAATGTCTTAAGAAAGAAACAGCATTTTAATTTAAAGCACCAGCTTGACTGTTGCTGACTTCATTTTCTACTCAATAGAGGGAGAGAATGTTTCTGAAACTTACCGTATAAACAAAGAGGATGACGGCAGAATTCCCCACGAGTAACTGCTTTCATTAACTAATAAAATTAAACTCAGACACTAAAAATATGGCACACAATTATTAAGAAAGAAAAATAAATACGCTGGAATCTTTTTTCTCAAAACTACGAGCGTGTAATGAAGACAAGGAAAGAAAAAAGGTGCCAAGTAGTTCGAAGGATTTTGGAGCGACGCCAAGAGTGACTGCTGAACATTTTTTTTTCTCTCTTTTTTTTCCACATGTTGGAAACGAATTCGTTTGCAAATTTCCCGCCAGCATCATTACTAGTTGCAGGGTCGTTTTGTTTTGGCTTGAACTTGACTCCTACTGGGAAGATCAGCCGTCATCACCTCAGCTGAATTTTTAAATCGGAATTTTCCTGACGCTTGTGCAGCCTGCAACAATCAATTTCTGGAAACCTGATGCCAACTAAGTAAGGTATGTTAGCAGAACAAAAGGTGGGGAAGGCAGTTGTTCTGTTTACATAATTAATCATTATTTCGTCCAAGCAAACTCTATTCCGGAATTTTAACCATCCCGGTGAACAAAAAAATTCTCCGGGATAAGACCTCGGAGTCCTGGTTAATCCCGCCCAAACCGGGACAGTTGGAAACCCCAGTTCTACCATAAGACTTACGTGTTCTTCACGTCATTGTACATAATTTTTTACCTTCATATGATGTGATAATGACGTCTTTGTGTGGCTTCGGTTGGTTCGATATATCAATATTACATTTCGATATTTTAACATCTTAGTTCGAAATTTCGTTTTGATATTTTAGAGCGATATTTAGTTCGCTCTTTCGATGCGATGTTCACTTCAATATTTTGATATTCAGTTCGATATTTCGATTCGTTATTTAAGTTTCATGTTTCGATCTATCGTAAAATATCGATATTACAAAAATAGAGCTTCGATATCAATTTCAAAATTCGAACCACAGGAAGCGGCAGGTCCTTCAATTCACGCTAAACCGTCTGCGTTTTGTCCAGGAATTCTGCCAGGATTTTTAAATTTGGGGTAGTAAAGCCCATATTGTGGGAGTTTAGCAGGGTTTCTATTGATCATTGTAATAATTTAAAGTTGCAGTGTTCCAGAATTTGGGGGGATGACAGCGCCCATTGGGGAGGAAGTGTGGCAGAATCCCTGTCTCTTACTTAACGTATAACTTATCTTCCTTATATTCGTCCCCTTCCTCTCCGTCTTTAACCTTCAACCATACCATTAATTGCATCTCTCAGTATGCAATCCAGCATGTACAATACCCTAACCAGTTTCTTCTTGTCTTCTTCGTTGTTTCAGTTATTGTTCGATCTACTCTTTTCAGCGCTTCCTTATTAGGCATGTTTTATTTCCACCTGATATTTTCCATTCTTCTCAACGTCCACATTTCAAGCTCTTCCAATTCAAGAGGCATGAGACTTGTAACAGCTGCTCTTGTTTATGGTTTCGTGTAAAAAAAAAATGTTTGGTTTTGCACTGAAAATAGATTTCAGAGAAAAATCCGTCCACTAATGTTACTGAACAAATTCCAGTTACCAAGCGGAAAACACCACATGAAGCAGCGGAGTTGACCGCTCGGCCCCCCTTTGCGCCGCTACTGATGTACTCATTGCTGCAATACATTTGTTTTAATATCAAGTAAAATTTGCTGTTAGGGTTTTATCACTATATGTGATGCTCAAAAATGTGTGAAGAAAAAAAAACTTTTTAAAGACATACTTTTCTTAAACCATTCGAACTGAAAAGTAAAATGTAATTATGTTTATGCATGGCTAAAGAGAAAAGCATGAGGCGCTCTCTCATATACAGTGACTTTATACATTCTTGAATTGGCGCCCCCCATGCTTTTCTCTTTAGCCATGCACAAATAAAATTTTTTTTTTTACTATTTAATACGAACTATTCAAGAAAAGTATGTCCTTAAAAAGTTATTTTTTTAAAGTTATTTCAGTATTTGCATACATTTCTCAAGCTATTTTGTGATCCAATCCTGAAGTGTTCTGCAACCCGTCAATACCCAACATCGTTGCAGGCTAGTATTTATTTTAGGATAAAGAAGTCCATATTAAAACATTTATACTAAAAGAATATGATTTTAAAATATAGAAATATATAAAAGTGACATTGGAATATTGTATTGTCACCCGACTTACGTCGCTGTGCAAAATTTTATCATTGTATGGCGTCGGGAAATGAGTTAAATTAACGTTGCAAGATTTTAGGACACCACGAACCATTGTGAACTAAAGACAAGAATGTAAATAGCTACAACTACTCTCAGAAGTGTATATTATTTAGCTGTTAAGATAATTTTGATGAAGACAATTACAGTTAGGAAGGAGCCAACCAACTTTTTCAAGATGCCCTGGCAAAATTTGGATAAGAAGGCAAGCCATCAAGTTTGGTATTCGTACTGCAATGGAGTAAATGCTTAAGTCAACCAGCAGAGATGGATGGATTTAATGTTTAGAGTGTCAAAAAATGCTCACGTCAACTGTACAGAAGAGGCGAGGAAAACGAAAACATTTTATTTGTGACACTTCTGCATGAAAGGTTAACTAAATCTCAGTACTAGTCAAAATATGAAAATACCACTTCTTCCTGAAGGGTTTCTTTAAAAAAAAAAGCAAGTGAAAACTTGAAATAAAACAGGCAATATCAAAAGATATTAAATAAAAATAAAAATCAATAGTGGTTATGGGAAATTTCTTATTTTACACAGATATCAGTAGTATTATAGAATGCTTTTATTATTTCAACTTTTCTGTTCTATTGTAGATATTTCTACAGGTCTAGTGAAGTTTGTGTTGTTTTGGTTTTAAAGAGAAAAAATTCCGATAGTCGTAAATATAGGTCATACGAATGGCTATCTACTTCTTTTTTAAATTTCAATTTCCAGATCAAATTTGTTATTTATGGTATCTGGCGTACTGTTTACGTTAAATATAAACCTATTGCAACGTGTGTTATCAATTTGATATTTATTGTTTTATTTCCAAGAAAATAAAACATTAAAAACGCGAAAGCACACGTGGAAGGTTAGAGGAAGTTGCCTTTCATAAAATTATGAACGCAACGTTGTCTCGGAAGGGGAGCAAGACAGCTGTGTCTAAAGTCGAATTGTGTAACGCGACGAGCAAGTCAAGGTCACTTAGCCCTTCAACAACATAACGCCATCTTTCGACAGTGATGAATGTTTCCAAACTTTTAATCTGCAATGAAAAAAATAAGATGTATTATGTTCTTACTTGCTAGCTTACCTTCGCGATTTTTTCTTTTTAAATTCAATGGGAGAAAAAATTGGGAGAAGAGTAAAAATATATGCTCAAAACCACCCAATTTATTTGATGGGCTTAATAATTGAAACGTTCACGTGATTCGACCATAAAGAATTCAAGGTCATTATATACTGTATTTCTCTTTTCTCTCTCTCCCCCTTCATCTCTGTGATGTGTGTGTGTGTATCGTCCGTTTCGTGAGACTCATACCTACAGCAGTTGATCGATATTCAAGGACTCCTGCCTTTTTTTTTTGGTTTGTTTTTGTTTTGTTTAGCAATTTTCTTATAAAAGATATTCTTCATCTCTAGAATGCACTTTAAAATGACGTGGCCTAGTCTTAGAAGCGACGTTACTAGACCTTCCTTCAGAATGATTTCCCTCGGGGTCATGAGCCAGACAGCGGCCTGACCACAGAATATAATTAGAAATGAAACTCCGTATATTAACCATAGTATCAAAAGGGACTCGTGCTGCCATCTCACGTTTTGGGTCGTCTTTTCTGGAATCAGGTCTCGTGATATAATCAAGGTGGACAATTGCCTTGAAAAAGTCGGATCTGATTGGTTCTTATATTAGAGGAACATGGCATTTATTGAAATCATTCATAAAATATGTAACAACCAAGAACTTTTTTAAAATTTATTCCCAAAATGTTAAACACTTATATTTTCCTTTTATTTTACTTTCTCTAAAACATTTTAGTTTTATGGTTCCATCTTACATTTCCATTTGCTGTCGAAAAGTTGATTATTTTGCGAAACGCAAAAGGTATTTGTTTGTAATTCCAAGGTGCCCATTATCTTCAGAGATTCTGTAATGTTGCAGGACAACATAGTATTGCAGAAAACGGTTCTACACACCAGTGTCGCTAGTATCGAAGTTACACAGGAAAACGTTGATGTTACACCTCTTATTGTTCTGTGGATTGGTGTTGAGAGTCCGCACTCCAGCTAAAGTAGCGCCTTCTTGTTGAGAACAGACCCGTAGTCGAGGGTACACGATCCTTTCTAAGTGTGTGTGTGGTGGTGGTGGGGGAATCACATTGAAAAAATTCACAGATTTCCTCTGGGCAGAAACCTTTTAATAGAAAATTATGTTTGAAGGTATGTTTCGGTGGTCAATATTAGTACTGACTTTTTGGGGTGGGTGGGGATTCTCACTTTAGATAGCTACCTCAGAATGAAAATGGCTAATAGACAGCAACGTGAGACTTTTTATCGAAAGGTTTTTGAGTAATTTTGTTGGTGGTGTATCTAGTTCAACGAATACAATAAGTTTTACTTTATAATCACAATTTATTTAAGTCTATTTTATATTCTTCTGACGATCTATTTTTTTTTACAATTGAAATTACGTCAGTAACATTTATAGTTGCACGCATATCAAGTAAGCTTTATTCAGTCTCGAAAAATTAATGATTTAGATCTGGTTTATGTCTGAGTAAAATTTGGACATACAGAACAGTTATTCTGTGGTAATATTTTATGATTCCGAAAGTTGGAGTACGATCCTGGTAACTGAACATAAATTGCGTGTGTTTGAAAATAAGGTTATGAAAAATATATAAGTTTGAAATGGAACGAGAAGATCGGGGAATGGAGGAGATTGGATAATGAAGAACTCCACAGACTGTGCGATTCACGCGATTCAATTATGTAAAAATAATGAAATCAACAGGCTAAGATCGACATACCTCGAATGGGTGAAAATGAAAATAATATTCCACTGTGGTTGGGAAACCGGATGGAAGGAGACCATTGGGAAGACCGAGACGTCGTTGGGATGATGATAATATTAAAAGATATCTTCGAGAGGTAGACGTTCATGATGAAAACTAGCTTGATGTTCCCGCTTTGTCTACTTTACTCGACATTGTAAGTTGATTAGACTCGAACTTCGAACCTTTGAAAATCGAAAATGAAGCGTTTTTCGGTCAATATGTTTCTGTACTTTTTTCTTTTATATAATTTGTTATCGATAATTGCCTATCAAAGTTCGGCCATATGTAATCGTCTACATATGGACATGTAATTTAAATATCGATGTGAAGCAGAGTATATAACTGAAGTGAAAATTCTTTATTATTCCAACATAATTTGACACCTTATGACGTCGTCTTGGAAAATAATTTCTGTGGTTATGCATCAGATGCTTCTTGTATTAACACTGGTCAATTGAACGTGTTTTATTTTAACTAGTTTGTGCACCTAACATATTACATCACCATCACACTGACCGACACAAAAAAAAAATGTCGCGCAATAACAAATAAGACCAAAATCTTGGAGATTGTTTACAAAAAATACCATTTTATATCGCATTATTGCGCGCTGTTCTGAGAGTAAGCTTATTACAAACATGTCATTTATTTTCACAGCGTTCACGCATTGTTCGTAGTAATCAGTTCCGAACTATGTAATACACGTAGAAGCTGTGTATTACCATAAGTTGTGGGAGGGAAGGGTTAGTTTAATATGGCGTCCGAACAGGAACTCAATTATAAATGGCGCCCGAACAGGTACTTCTCATATATATTCATTACTGATGCGATATACAGGACAGATAAAGATGATTGGCTCCACAAAATCCATCATGGAGCCTGTTTAGCAGTTACATGGTATCTACTTTGTGGTATCTCAGGTTTTCCAATAGATGGTGGTAGAGTCGACTAACAATGTCATCATCTGCTTCTAATTTCTAATAAAGCACCGAGTTTCTGCCATGTTTGTAACTTGTCTGTGACCTGCTTTCTGCATAGAGTGAAACAGATGATCATATTTGGATTAATGTTTCGTCGCAGTTAGGTGACTGCCACAGCCTACTACTCACATTTCATCAGAAACATTGTTTGAAATATGCGCAGGATGTTCCAAATGCGAACAGAGGTAACTGCGAATGATTTGCTAAAGAAGTTAGAGTTATGTTGGGGCATAGGTAATAACATGTTTATCCCAGATCTTGTATTATGATTATAATGAGCACTAAGAAATTGAAAATGCTGGGGAATATAACTGGGCGTTTCAGTGCACATTCTTTTAAATAATAATACTGCTGTGAGGAGTAAACAACGTCGCTCAGATAGTTTTAAAAATATAGATTTCGAAAGAATGAACTTAATTGGTTACAGTACTTAAATATAAATCTTACACATGAATTCTGAATCGTCTGGAGAAGTCAGCTCATTACTATACTAATACCAGAAAGCACTATGTCACAGTAATCAATAAGCGAGGAAACAAATATTTTCCCAACGTCATTTTTAAACACTTGTTAGAAGGATAGATTTAAACCCAGACAGAAAGTGCAATCAGTAGAACACATTTCTGCAAACTTTACTAATGTAATCCTTCCATTGTAGGTGTCGGTCTAGTGTTGGACCAAAGTTGTTTACCGCACAAAGGAATGGAATGGTCGTGTTATTCACAGTTAATATTGGAGATAATAAAATATTCAGAAAGTGCTATTGATCTCTTGTAAGAAAAAAATGTACATTTTGATTTTGATGAGTGTATTTTGTTTTGGTCAGTACACAAGTCAGTCATGCTGCAAGCCATTCTACGTTACAGAATGTTAACGTAAGTATTTAGATGAGAATATCGCTTACCTGATGGTGTTCCAGGGAGTCCCTTGGCGGCGTAATTAGGTATCTGCAAGCTGTAGAGAATTAGGCCATCTGGCGACAGCGTTGGTAACTGTCGACGAGCTAATCTTGCTTGCACAGCGGCCATCAGCGCCTCTTTACCCTGTCGCGATCGAAGTTTATCCACGGCTAACTCTAACGGCATGTCAGATGGTTGCACAAATTGAGATAAAACGGCTATACAGTCGAGTGCCGCTTGACGAACTCTTCTTTTAGGGTCGACCAGGGTGGGGATCACTCTACGAATCAAGTCCTCCAAGTCGAACTCGTAACTGGGGAACGTGAGGAGCGCATAAAGTACCAACAACAAGGCATTCTCTCGTACTTTGTAGCTTTTCGCGTGGAAACTGTCTGTCACAATTTGAAGCACTGCTTTCGGTGTCACGATTTGCATTAGTGTTTTAAACACTTGCATTGCTTCAATTTTCACGACCACTTTGTGATTTCCTACAAGACGGCACATAGATGTCACTATCTGTTTTAAGTGTGGATGAACGCGTCCTCGTAAATTCTCGACAACACTACGATACACATCGAGCGCTGATGTTACCACTTTGAAATTGTAGTCATCTAAAAGTACCTCGAGAAAGGACAAAAATTCGGATAAATGGAACCGAATGCGTTCTACGTTGTTACTGATACGCATTGCTGTCTTCAGTTGTTCTGCACCACGTACTCGGGCCTTCCAGTCCTCCTAAAAAAGAAAAGAAAAACAACTCTTAAATTCGAAATTAAATATTTAAAACAAAAGGAAATAAAATGTATCACCGTTTCCCCAACTCTTTCGTTACTAACCTGATAAACCAATATATCGTCGCAGATTTTACAGTAGGCCTACTGCCTAAGTCAAAAAATGTAAATTTCACAGAAGAAAATAACAGTGCAAAATTTGTATTGAAGAACGGCATACGCGCCATTTTTCTTGTCGATTACACCACTATCTGTTGGAGAAACGAAGAACTACTTTGGTAGTAGCTACCTTCATAGAATGTAAATCGAATGTTGCAGAAAAGTCATTTAATCATCCGAAGTGGCAGTTGGGGGCGGTTTTGTAAAATCAACGACGATATTTAAATAACAGTGTAAAGTGAAACTGAGCGAAGCATGAAAAAATATATGGGTTTAATACGGCAGTAAGATATGATTAGATAAGTCCAATTTGCTTTTCAGTCTGGGGGAAGTGACTCAGACTGAACTCAGGACCACTACTGCTGTAGCATCACTTAACCCTTTGCTGAAATATGTATAAATACCGCTTGCAAATAGAATAAGTCGTCTCAGGAAAAATCATCCACGATGCAAACACCAAAAGCGCAATGGCATCGAGCAGTCCAGTTTCAGTACAGATCCTTGGAATTTATATGGACACTCGCTCGTCTCGGAAAGCGTTGTTCAGGAACTGTCTTCTTGGCGTTGTGACAAGAACGTTGGGTCACTGAGCGGAAGGCTAGGGATTGATTTGCGTAGGTAGGGTGAGGGCATCTGTCGGGGGACACACACACCTCGAGCATTTTCACATAAAGATCATTACAACAAAACGTAGGTTACTTAAACCGCGTATTAAAAATTATGTCCAGTTTTCGAAGAGTTATAACTTAATATTTAAGTTTTACCAGCCATTGATAGTGTCATTATATACCAAGCGAAAACAAAATATACAAAGTATCTGTCCTTCCTGGTTAGATTAAAATATACTGGAAATACTATTTGAGGGTTAAAAAAGCGTTCTTAAATTTAGGATACAATTCTTGTCACTTTTTAATACTTTTATAAAATAAATTGTTCCTCCTTCGTTTCAAATGCTCTGTTTTGACTTTATATCATTGAGTAAATACGTAATATGCAATAGTCATGTCTAATAAGTATACCATTGCGGCCGACTTTAGGTTTGTAGGATTCACGAGCGTTCCTA
>JAGDQP010057422.1:0-10411 GCA_022664845.1 Lepisma saccharinum | reverse complement strand
TGTCTGAAACTCCTATAACCGATTCTCGCGCTTTTATTTAAAAGAAACTATACAAAGTACCCTGAGCAAGTTTTTTTTAATAGTTGTCTTTAAAGAAATTTGCTGTATGTGACCTCTATTCTGCACGAAAGAAAATAACAACAACAACAAAGAAATTCTCTTCGGAACTCAAAATTTAACAATACTTATATTTGTTCATTGTACCTTTTCCGCTTCTGCCGTGTGTATCTAAATTCTTAGCTTAATGAAAGGACTCTTTGGGGAAACAGCTTTTGAATCTGAACGCATGTGCACGTGCTGTAGGTAAATTATGCTGTCAAGAGTATTGTTGACGCTCATGCACATCAATCAAATCGTGCAGAGTGCGAAAAAAGCTTAATAGTGTGCTTTTAAGGTCAAAATATCCTACAGCGAACGTACGGTATATTTTAGAATTCTTCTACACTTCATATCATGATTTACTGATCTTTCAATCAAAATTTTCTTGGTTATTAAAGAAGAAGAATGAGAATACAGTGTGAACACTTATCACGAAGCGGCCACAACTCAGTTGGTACTCCGTTGACTTCGCATTCAGAAGGTCCTCGGTTCGATACCGCTTCCGGCTATCCTGATAGTATTTTCCACAGTCACATCAAGCAAGTGTCGGTACCTTCGAAAATAGGTTCTGGAAGACTGCTTCCTGCATTCTGTCTTCCACATTATCCCTACCTAAGCTATAGATGCTTAAACCCAAATCAAACTCAAATTAGAATCCGTAAACTCTTAGTTACCAGCAATGTCAACGCAAAATTACGTAGTACATACTTTGAAAATTGATTTTGGTAAACCTTACTTTATAGTAACTATGGACTTGGGCCTTGCAATGCTGTTAAAATCACAAATATCCATGCCCCAAGCGGGATTCGAGCCCGTAGCCTCGTATAGGGCGATCTAGAAAGTGTTCAAATATCTTTCTCTCTGTCTCAAATAAAGGTGGCATCGTTTTGAAACAGAGACAATTTTTTCTTCTCATTTTATGGCCATTTTTCAAACTCTCAAACTCTGTTGTAATTTTATCCTTCAACTCCTTAACACTTGTAGGTTTTGTTTTATAAACATTGTCCTTTATCATTACCGAAATTTCAACTTTCTTGATAATAATCGAGAGGTTAGGAGTTTCTGAACTGAGTAGAAACATGCGTTGCCCAATCCTTAGCGACTTTTATTTTTTCCGTGACCTCGTTTTCGCTTGTTACATATGCTCCCAAAAATTTAAAATTGTTTACTTTTTCTATGTTCTCATTCTTAATTGTTAGGTATCTATTTGCTTCATTCCCTGTGTTTCGGCTTGTTACAATGTGTTTTGTTTTCTCTTTTTTACCTGTAGACCTACCTCATCGCACGCTTCTACGGAGATTTCAGTGTTACTTTGTAATGCACCTTTATCGTCCCTTATCAAATCTACATTATCAGCGTGTACGAACTGTTGATTCAAGCCATTCAATGTTAGTCCCGTTTTGTTCTCTTTTACTTTCTGAATTGCATTTTCTAACGCAAAGTTAGACAGTAACGGTGACAAGGCATCACCTTGTTTTAATCCGTTGCGAATCTCGAGACTGAAATATTATTACCTATCCGTATTCTGCTTATGGAGTCGCTCAGACACATCCTCATTAGTTGAATCAGTTTCTTCGGAATTCCAAATTGTACCAGGATATTGTATAGTTTTTTCCTTTTGATAGAGTCATATGCTTTCTTAAAATCAATGAATAGCTCTTGAACAGTCCCATTGTATTCCCATTTCTTCTCTCAGATTTTTCTCAAAGTGAAAATCTGGTCCAACGTGGATCCATTTCTTCTATATCCACATTGGCGATCTGCAATTATTTCATCTACGTATACGTTTAGGCGAGTTAGCAGAATATTACTCACAAGAGAATTTTTTTTGTTCGAACAAACATTCTGGTGCGAAAATATGTTTTTCCAGAAGAATTTTATACGCTGAGATCAGAAAGGACGATCATTCATCTGTGAATTGCTATCTTCCTATTCAAACTGACTAATGTCTACTCGAATATTGTATAGTGCAAAAGACTGGAAACAACCTTGTAAGTCGTAAAAGCGTGAAAGAAGTGAGACAAAATATTGAATAGAAGCAACGTGGATGCTGCACTACCAGATACAGGAGATGGTAATCATGACATCCATCTTGAAAGTCGCCATCTTGGAACTTGTTTGCGAATTTGTAATGGAAAGTGGGTCATGTGACATATCTTTTTGGGTAACTTGTTTCAAGAAATATAAATATGAAGTCGTTTTTTTTTTCTAGCTTTATTCGCTTAGGAGACAGGGATCCACAACACTGGAATTTTACGTTCTACAGAATATGTGGAAAGTGGTATACATTTGGACGGACAGATACAACCAGTATTCTCAAATCCTTGTTTACCCTGCAAAGCATATTGGCTTCAACAGTGACGAAGGTATGTCTGAATATATTACTGGAATGGTGTAACACATTGATTTTTCACGATACACTGTCTTGATGATGAGTTTAAAAACTGAAATTAAAAGGCGTGAAATTCGGTGAACGAGAGTAGTATTTGATAAATACGATGCTTGTTTGAAAGTGATTGTGTGAGTCGTCTATGAAATGATTAAAATAAAGGAGAAGCGAACAATCGCTACATTTTCCAAATGAGAATTCTTCGCATGCATCAACATCACACGACTGCAAGCGAATACCAAACTTTGGTTCTACAACATTGTGAAAGTTAGTAATTTGAGCTGAAACATCATATCTTGACTTCTTCCGTACACAGATTATCATATTGTGCAATGATTTCGCACCAAGTTGATTGTACACAACCTAAACATTTTAATTATGAACACTCGGCCATGAAGTTTTGTTTGAGAAATTTCGAAGTTACATCTCACAAAATCATGAATTCTTCTCACGTAAATCTTCAGTTGGCGAAAGAAATACACGTCCAATGGTTGCACGCACGTATTTTGTTCATATCATAGACCTGCCTCTAGGCAAAACACTGATCATATTTCCCTATCAAATAGGTGTGATGGAGGATTGAAGGACCTTAAGATTATTACATTTTAACATTTTCTGACGGCCTCAGTATCAGATGACTAAAGGCCTTAAAATAAAATTCAAATTAACATTTTCTGAAGATCGTGTAGGTCGTTGATTTTTTACACGATACACCATGTCTTTCAAGTAACCCAGAGATGGAAATCAAAGAGACACAGTTGGCAGAGCGCAATCGGAAGGGCTCGGTTTTGATTCCCAGTGCCGTCCATCCTAACCGAGATTTTTCCTGTTTCCCTCGAGCACACCAGGTGCATGCTGGGATGGTATCTTGAAAAAGGCAAAGTCTAATTTATTTCCCTACCCTGTCTTCTCCTCTATCCCGGCCTGTGAATTGAGTTGAATTAAATGAACCTTTACTGTAGGGCGAAGTTCAGCAGCATACGCTGCTCTTCCACTTAACACAAGTACAAGAAAATAAAAAAAATATAGGTCTATAGAGTATAATGCAATACAAAAAAATATAGAATACAATACAAAAATATAAAATACACACAAAAAAAATATTACGTAGTATACAGACAAAGCAGTGAAAGTTCATAATAGAATTATGTAATAATTACACTCGATATTACTCAGAAAACACTCTAACATATAGATGCAAGTCATGAGAGTCAAAAATGGATATTAAGGCGCATCAGATTGGCTGAACGAGGAACCTATCAATGGATCGATCCCTGTTGAGGGCACTGAGGTGGGAGGAACACTGCTGACTCTGAGTTTTCTGATATTACCAGCAAGATGGCTTACTTCCTACTACGCTGATGAGTTGCAAGAGATGGGTATGTTGAAAGCCGTCATCTTGATTTCATCTCGAGAATTTTAAATAGGAAGGGAGGGGGTCATGTGAGATATAGTTCGGAGATATCTTGCATTGCTATTTATATCTTTCAATGGCTTCACATCTGCAAATATTTAGAATAGTGTTTCGAGTAATTGTACCAACTTTCATATGTGTCACAAACTGTGTGATTCTGGTTACATTGTGCACCCATCTACCGTATTATAGTGGTGATTATTGACAACAGTATACCATACGAATGTGTGAAGGATATCTCTAAAGAACAAACAGAAAAATCCTTGTTTGTGGCTGACAAAAAATAGGATCCAGACAAAGATTTATTTGTTTTAGACTCAAGTGTTTAAATGAATTTGATTAGTATCATTGAAAAAAAAATATGGGTCTGTTAGGTAGTAGATCGATGATTTGACCACAACGTTAGCTGACCAGACGTACGTACGAGACGTAGCTGACCACAACGTTAGCTGCTGAAGCTAAGTGGAGTCTGGTCCTATAGGGAAAATTCTAGAACTTAAAATTGAAAAAATCATATTTGCTAACAAGTATAATATTACTGTACTGTATTACGTCCTGTAGTTTATTAACAATAATCAATATCTCATTAAAGCGTTTCTTCGAATGCTACGTAAATAACCAGGATAAAATGTACTTTTTAAAACTCAGAACCGGCTTTCCCAAGAGGCCGTGGGTCAGTGGTAGAGTGTTGGCTTAGGATTCAGGATGTCGTGGGTAGGCTACAATCCTAGCCACCACACATTCTGACTAAGTTTTTGCAGGGTGTTTCCTTAATTACACCAGGCGAATGCCAGTATGGTACCTTCAGCTTAAGTCCTGTCTGAGGTCTTCCCGAATCCTTGCCCCTCCTCTCCCCTGGTCTGAATCTTAGATGCCTAAAAGTCATAAATACATTTTTGAAGAATTCAGAAACGGTATTTTTTTTACTAAGATTCTTGTTTATTCCATTAGACAAACTAAATTTTGTTCTAAACTCAATTATATGTTACTCATTTGTTTGTGGCAAGCACATTAAATAGTCAGAAATAAGCAAGATTGTAACAACAACAAAATAGTCCAGAATTTTCAACTGATGTTCTAAATTATTTAACTGACAGGTAATAATATTCCGTTTTGTAATATTATTATAACGATTAATGTTTTTATATAACTACAACGAAACACGTCAGGTAGGAAGTGTATGAGGCGGTAGGAAAACAATCCCTATAGGTAGCGTCTGAGACTTAAAAAAAAAAACCTCGGATCTCAGTTTCATTCCTGTTTGGGGTTGTTTAACTTTTTTCAGCACTAGTAACTTAATTAGTTTAATATAACTTTTATTGGTAGGAAACAAAGTTTTGTTTAGCCATATCCTAGCAAATCATTTCGACAACCACAAACAGTTGTTTTTTTTTTCTGATACAGCCCGTCCACCATTCCTATGTTCGGAAGAGATATGGGGAGGAAAGGTATACCTGAAATGTGACGAGATTACACAACAAACGTTGATACAGAAAAGAAAATATGTAAAATTAAAATTTAAAGTGAAGATATTAGCTGGTAGAAAACATACACTTATGTTAAATATGTTCAGTAAATATTGGATGAAATGTCGTTTGTGTTCATGGTAGGCCTAGATAAAGCTATTCATAAACGCTTAAAGTACACAAACAGCAAGATTGAGATGTGATGCGAGCCCGCAAGCTCATAGACAGCCCCAAAGTTCACTCGATACTCGACTCAGCAGATGATGGCAGTTGCAGATAATTGCATATATTTCGTATACCCACTTTGGGTCTCAGGAATTGCTTTCATAAGTTACAAAAGTTCCAGGGTTGGGTATGACCGCGCTCAATTTTGTTCAGTTTTGAGTTAAGCATTTTCACTTTTAAAACGTGAGTTTCATTCAAATATAAATTGAGTTCTGAGCGTAAAATGCAGGTTCATTTTTGTGCTCAGTCGCTGGTAAAATATGTCCTGTAAGAAGCTGTACACCTAAGTGAAATTAAATTTTATAGTGTTTTGTTTAGCTGCCTTACGATATTTTGCTTCATTCTAATTGTCTAATGTGCGATTCTCTGAGATTGAGGTGAAAAGATAATTAGAAGAGTGTACGAACGGATTAGTGTCTTATCTTTACCAAAGACATTTATGTTAAATTTGACTGTTCTGATTGTAAATAAAGAATTGTATGGTTTGTCTTCTACAAATATGTAAATATAATTTTAGTCACGGAATATTTCCATGCTGCAATAGTTTATCAGATGTTTGTGGTGAGAATAAAGCCATGCACTCTATTATTTAGGTAAGTTTGTTATTGTGAGTAAACAATTGGACGTGCTGTTTTACAGTACAACAAATATAAGTGAATTTTTAATCCGATAAAGAACTAATTGTGCAAAGCAGACATGGAGAAAATGCCTTGGTCAGCGAACCAATGTTACTGAATTTAGTTTCACATATAAAAATATACTTCATAAAAATTACACTCCAAAAAATAAGCACTTCAGTAAGTTTGCAGTCTACCTATACGACCGACTAAACTACACAGTACATTAAGGCGCGGAAATGACCCAGAAAATCAATGGGAACAGCTCGATTCTTGACTTGGATAAAAAGATTAACACCCTTACATGAACTTGACAAGTTTTCCATAGAAAAATAGAGATGGTTTAGGAATAGTAAACACAGAAAAGCTTAGACCTTCTGGGGTTGATCAACTACTTATTGAGCTAATAAATTAAAAAAAAAAAATACAAATTATCAAGCTGCATCCTGAAAAATTAGTCAACAAAGTCCCACCATGACTGCTCATACACACATTCCAAGAAAAGGAAAAATGAAGAAAAATAAACTGGCTTGAAAGGACCTGCCGCTTAGCGAAACATTAAAATTGTTGTCAAAAGATAGAACATTTTCCACTTGCTATACTTAAGCAAATATCACAAACACAATTGAACCCAATGCATTTTTATGATTTCATGGCTAAGATTATCCCAAAAACCTCAGTGCTACAAACAAAACACAAAAGAACAACAATTACTTAGAATATAACAAGATCTCTTTCTCTCTCTCTCTATCATGATAGGATACAGAAGGAACAAGTTGTTGTGTCCTTGAGCATATTAACAACCAAAATCTGGCCATTTTCGAAACTGAACTACTAACAACTCGTCACCGGGAAAAAGACGTTCTTTTCAATTGAAAGTAAATAAGCTAACTCCGACTAGCTGAAACTACGTACTCAAAGTGCCATAGTGTTGGAAGCTAATCGACACATGGATCGAAAGAATGGGGACTGCGCCTCCATGTTGCATATCTGTCCCCATACATCCCTGTGGGGCTGCAGCCCCATAGGGTAAGTTTCCCCCATTTATTGTAAGAGACGCGTGATGGTACACATACATACCAAATTTCGTTTCTTTAGCTTCATTGGTTTGAAAAATTGAACCTTTATACTAAACTTCATTTCTCTAACTCGAACGGTGAGGAAAATGTTTTCGGGCGGCCATTTTGAATCCAAGATGGCGACCTTTTCAAAATTTTGTAATATTTTCCTAAACTACTTTTGATAATACACCTTCATACCAAATTTCATTTATCTGCTCGAACGGCGTGGAAAATGTTTTTGGGCGGCCATTTTGAATCCAAGATGGCCACTTTATCAAAATAATAATTTTCTAAACAACTCTTGATAAACCTTTTCAAAATAATTGTAATACTTTTGATAATACATCTTTAGGCCAAATTTCGTATCTCTCGCTCAAACGGTGTTAAAAATGAATTTTTGTGGCCCACATTTTTTGGATCCAAGACGGCGTCTTGGCAGATATTTTGTAATATTTTCGTAGCATACTAGTGATGTTGTACCGTCATACCAAATTTCGTTTTTCTACCTCCAGCCATTTAGGCTGTGTAATTTATGAAAAATCAGTTTGGAGGCCATTTTGGATCCAAGGTGGCGACTTTTTCAACATTTTGTAATTATTTCGTAACCTACTAATGATGATCTACCTTCGTATCGAATTTGTTTTTCTGGCTCCATCCGTTTAGGCTGTGTGGGGGTCTCAAAACCTTCCGTCTTTTAACCTTGATTCTTTAGGTGCGACATCCCCAGTAGCACACAAACGTTGCGAATACGTGGATTAAACGTTAGTACCGAAACGTTATGTTAATGTTGTAAACGTACCGAAATGTCCGTCTGTTCAACGGTTTATTCAACGTTGAATAATGGTTGAGAAGAAACGGGTTTAGTTGGCTAAAGCAGAGCCAACTTGTGTCATTAACAAGTTATTGCTTTCACAAATTATTTAAAAACAACTTGTACTACATACATCACACGTTTATAACAAAGCACATTCGGAGGTCATATGCACACTAGCAAAACAGTTGATATGAGCGCGAGCTAGCGTACGTTCAATTGTAACGCGCTAAAGTGTGTGTTAGTCTCTTGCTTAAATAGTTTCTTGTAAAAGTACCATTTTGATTGTTGCACTAATAAGATTTCCTACTAGTAAGCTCATTTATATGGGGAAAACATAAATATTATAGATGAATTACAGTCTTGGTAACATGATTTACCTGTGCCAAGTTAATTTATAAAAAGAAATCATAATTACTACCTCGGATGAAGCCATGGGTGTTGATAGAGGAAGGGGAGCCCCCCCCCCAAAAAAGTTTGTAGAGTTGGAAAATTAAAATTGATATATATGAAAAAGAATATATATATATATAGTTCCGCAAATTAAAACTATTTGAGATATCACACTTCCCATAAAGGATCATTGTTACTGCTGGAGAGTCGTATATATAATATGGTGCGTACACAGATTTGAGTTCCAACAACATGGCAAAATGTATGATTCCCTTCACTTGTACCCCTTTTTTGTACGCTCCTGAATATTACACATGCACTACAATCTTAGTTATATGATTTCCAGATGCCAATCTCAATTATACAAGAGAAACCATAATTATTACGCATGCAATATACTTCAGTAAAATGATTTTCTATTGCTAATATAATTTATAAAAAGAAAATCCCAGTTATTACACTTGCACTAAGACCTCATTAAAGTGATTTCCATATCCCATACATATTTATACACGGGAAATCGCAATTATTACTCATACAATAGAGTCTTAGCATGATAAATATCAATGACCAATCTAATTTATAAAAACGTAATCCCAGTTATTGCATATCCACCAACATCTTACTAAAATGATTTTCAAACGTCAATCTCATTTGTGCATGAGAAACCATATTTATTACCCTTGCAATACTGTCTTAGTAGCATGATTTTCCATTGCCAATCAAGAAGAACGGTAGTCCTTCGAGTGACGCTAAGCAACGAGTCTGTTAGCGACACACATATATACAGCTAATTTCAAATCTAGCAAACTATAAGCCCGATTTTGATGCTTGAACTTGCATTTGAAAGCCCTTTGTCATACTAATACACAGAAAAAAATGGATCGGTAGGACCTCCCTGGGACCCCCTAGGGCGGTTTGAAAAAAATATATATCGGAATTTCACATTTCTGATGATAGCACTTACCACAGATCACACAGGCGGGCGAAACTTATGGAATTGTAATCTACGCTTCAATACCTTTCAAACGGTGTATCACAAGTCAAAATCGGTGAAGAGGTTAAAAAGTTATGACCTTTTAATCCCAATAACAGAATTTTCACAAATGATAGAAAAGGGGTCTCCGTCACTCTGTCTGTCTTTTTGATTTAGCGCAAAGTGGTTGGTACCAGGGGTTTGGGGGGTCAATTGCGGGCCCCAATAAGTAGGGATAAATCGAAGTTTATTTTGTTGAAAGGAGTAACCCTTTTCGAGATATGGTTAAAAATCCTATTTTGTATGAAGACTATGCACTTTTTTTAAATAGGCAGCCTTACAAAATAAGTGATATCAGTATAAAAACTCATTTGGGGTAAAGACAAGAGTGACGCAAGATTAGGTCACGTCAATATAAGATAATGTTAAAAATGTCTCCATCTTTAATTCAAAATGGCCGCCCAAAACCCATTTTCCAAATCACTGAAGCTAGAGAAACGAAATTTGGTATGAAGATCACGAGTAGGTTACAATAAATGGGGCACACTACCGGGGGTAGGGGAAGATCTGCACCATGGTGGCACAGTCCCA
Organism: Lepisma saccharinum; assembly: GCA_022664845.1. Lineage (NCBI taxonomy): Eukaryota > Metazoa > Arthropoda > Insecta > Zygentoma > Lepismatidae > Lepisma > Lepisma saccharinum. The sequence goes on along the minus strand of JAGDQP010057422.1, from coordinate 369 downwards.
CGGATAGCCTGGTTGCGATAAAGGGAGCGCAGTCCCCCAAAACTCCACAAGTTGTGGGTGCAGCCCGCCACGGGATACTGGAGGCAGCCCCCTCCCAGGGAAGCAAGTATACAAATTATACACGTACAAAAAGCTGTGAAATCCGAGCAAAAACACCAGAGATACAAAAAGTTCAGCCTAGTTCTTCATCCCTAAAAGTGGTGAAATGGAGGTCGAATGAGCCAAGTTCCTTGGCAATAGCATGTGAGAGGAACACTGGAACTTGGCGCAAGGTCGCAAGGTTCCTGATCGTCAGGCCCTAAAACTCACCACGTACAGTACCACCAACCTAAGGCTCGAAGGCGAACATTATGAACCTTGCCACCTCGC
>JAGDQP010057421.1:1654-12749 GCA_022664845.1 Lepisma saccharinum | reverse complement strand
TAAGTTCGTTATACAAGTGTAGCAAATGAAATTTGAAGTGAATAGAATGAATTTCTCCAAAGAAAGGTCTTATACGTTGGTAAATAATTGTTGGAATAGAATCTCTCCAAGAAACTAATTTGCTTCGTATTTTGAGATCCGTGACCCTACTTATAACCACACCTTCTATTTTCGTTTATTTCTTTGTTATGTATGCGAGTTGGTGCCTATCGTTATCCTGACAACGGTTTGGAGCGTTTGGAAATAACGAAGAAAACGAATTTCACGAAAATAATTTTCAGCGTTAAGATCATGCATTCCGTGAACTACGTTATGTATTTCCGAACAAGCCCTTAGTTAGCCGTTCGGAAAGTCACTCTCAGTTAATTTCGTTCGCGCACGAAACGAACTAGCTCTGACTTCGTGAACTTCGTTAAAATTAACATGGCCACCATCCGCATGATAAAGTTACCTCGTTTCGCATCATATAATCTTATTTTGCTTCATCTAGAGGTATAAAATTGTAGCCATGGCTGCCATTTCTGCAGTAGGGAACAATTTTGACACAACTAATGTACATAGCAGATTAATATAACGGTTTATCGTAAACAATTGATTTATCTTTACTTTCCCATATTTAACACTTTTTCGAGCTGTGGATTGCTGTTAGATATCTCGATTGCCGCTAGATAGCACCACCAGTAAAAGATAAAATTTTTGAAGAATGCGTTTTCTAGATGCTTTTTGAGTAAAATAAAGAATAACGTCGTATAATACAAAATTATCGCGTTTATGAAAGACACTCTCCAGTTCTGTGTATTATAACAGACTTTTCTAATGATTTCAGTTAAACGACAAGTTCTTGTAGGAAGGCATGCTGTTTTCGCTTTCATAAAGCCTGAATGCACCATGTTCTTTCACGTTTCAATTGTAATCCGCAAGCAGCATTAGAGTCTTGTATAAGATGGAATTGAATTGAATTTTACTTTTGACCTTTAGACATCTAAGGCTGAGGGCGGTATAAGATGGACTATCAAGTATTTATTAAAATAGTTGTTTTGTCTGTCGGCCGAGTGGTCTGTGGCGATAGGCCATCGGCTCGAAGGTCCCGGGTTCGAGTCCCGGCAGGGGCATGTGTATTGATTTTAACAGGTAAAGGCGAATCGTGACGGGCCGAAGTCCAAAGTTACTAAACTGGCCCATATAAAAATAAAGTTAAAGTTGTTTGGTCTATATATTGGTTTCTCTTCTTGGCAATACAATTTGACTAAGACGTTAAATGTTAATTCCTTGCAATTTCTTTTAAATATTTTCTATAATTGGAATATTTTTCTTGTCCTGTAAATGTGACTTAGCAGTTGGCGAAGTCATGGAAATCTTGAAGGATATAGAAATATGTAGGAACTTCAGACAGATAATTCTTGTATATAAGAGAATCGATTTATTCTACTGTTGACCAAATGCAACGAGTAGAATGCTAAGTTCGTTATACAAGTGTAGCAAATGAAATCTGAAGTGAATAGAAGGAATTTCTCCAAAGAAAGGTCTTACATGTTGGTAAATAACGTTATTGTTGGAAAAGAATCTCTCCAAGAAACTAACTTGCTTCGTATTTTGAGCCTCATGTCCCTACTTATAACCACACCTTCCATTTTCGTTTATTTCTTTGTTATGTATGCGAGTTGGTGTCTATCGTTATCCTGACAACGGTTTGGAGCGTTCGGAAATTACGAAGAAAACGAATTTCACGAAAATAATTTTCAGCGTTAAGATCATGCATTCCGTGAACTTCGTTATGTATTTCCGAACAAGCCCACTATCTCAGTCATTTCGTGCAACCGAAAAATCTCTAATATGTGTTCTGTACTATCTTCATATTTTCTCCACGAATTACCTTTCTGAATTATCACGCAAGTAGCCAACTCTACTGTTAAGTATCACTGACCATGTGCAATAATTATTTTTCTTCGGAATGCCGATGTTGCCGAACGTAATTAGCAGACCAAAACATTCATTTGTCAATATTTACTTAAGTACTTAAGTAGTGCTTAAGCTATAGTATTATGTGCTTCCAGCAAAAGACTTAAATGCACACTTGTCTGAGTGTAGCTCTGATAGACTTATGTCCAACTTGTAAGTGTAGATTAAAATACGAGCATTTATTTTAATCATCAGGCGTAAACATTAGAAGCTTGCGGATGATCATCCTAAATGAAGTTTCCCGGTGTTTCCTGCGTTTTCGCCACGGGAATGCGGGATGGTCCATTCAGCAAGTCTCTGGTCAACAACTTCCCCATCTTCTAATTACCTCATCCCGGTCTAAGCCAAAGATGACAATAATCCATAAAATAAAATTGAGGTTTATATTACATATTTATCCAAGTATTTGTCTATTCTCGCTGCGCGGTTAAAGACATGTATTATAAGTTGAAAGTAACAAGTAGAAACGGGGCTTTATGAAGACCTATCAATACGATATTTATAACACCAGATCTACAGTAACTTTCGAAAAGAAAATATGTTTCTTTTGATTTTTAAAAATCATTAATTCTTCTCTGAACAATGAAAATAATCACATACTGCAACTTTAAAAATAAAGATTTGTGTCATATACTTTACATATGTGTTATGCAAAGGCACCAAAATATTCTTACCTATGCCATCACCTTCCGTATTTACGAGAATTAACGAACCCTCTGTCGTATGCTTGGAATAATAACATAAAGTAGATATTTCGTTTTAGAAGAAAACAATTTTTTATGCTCTCCCATTGCATGTACCACTTATAATAATATCATAATTGATTTCCTCTGTCTCCTCGGCAACACAGTGTTATTCGTCCGTATGTACTAATTACGATAAGGAAATTCACATAAATATTTAAAACTTTTTGATTATCTGGTGGGCGAAATGGCCTTCAGTGTTTTAGGTAAGCACGGTTTCGTGTCAAATAAATTGTATTGAATGTTTAGTACTGTGACCTCCACATTCTGAGAAGTGTATTGGAGGAAGAGTAATAATGTCAAACTTGGATTCTGTTGTACAATCATTTCCCTTTATCAGTGAATGTTCAGAAATATTCAGATAGCCAAAAAGAACAGCAATATTCATGCATTCGACAACAGACTACGCCCTGGATAGTACCTTAATTGAGGACCTGGTTGCTATGTTCCCATTCTCTTCCCTTTCCTTATCCAAACCTTTGCCAAAGATGTCTAAAATGTATGAATAAACAATTAAATCCATAATTAGATTATTTTAGTATGCCAATTAAAATCAGATGTCTGCGATGCATACTGACAAGGAAAACGCCAATGAGATTTGAATCTGAATTTTTAGTTAAGGCCTATTGGCATCTTTCCCTCAGCCAGGGTTCGAGATGGTATCGGCCAGGACTTTTCCTAAGGTACCATCCCGTCATTCGCCAGGTGAAACTGAGGGAATCGTTAGTCAGAATGTTTGGGTTCGAACCTACGTGCCTACACTTTGCCGATCAAATCTCTGGGTCGTTATTGCCTGGACCACCAGGACTGGTTCGTCAATGAGATCATAGACAACTACAAGTCCTGTAATCGAGGCTGCGATGAGTACTAAAAGTATATACTTTTATCCTTCAATTAACAGAAGTCATTTCTTCTTCGCTTCTGTCCTGGAATTAAACAGAGCTGAATTGTAGCGCCCCACACTCCTTGCTAAAGACACATCTCCGGAAATGCAATACGTTAGCAGGCTCACTTTCTCTGCGCGTTCTTCACGAGTTCTCGTCTCATAAAAATATGTTGTACTGAATGGTCCGCAGCCCACTTTACCCAAAGTTGTAGGTCCGCCGATTGCTCACCCACTTGCTTAGGAAGTTATTTATAATTAAATTAATACTCGCTGAAGGAGTTTTTAACTGATGTTGCATAGCTACTTCTGCACTTCATATTACAGCCTTCATCTCGCGACTTTACGCCTTCATCCCATGAATCTTGAGCACGTGGCTGAGCGCAGAGCTACCATGCGTGATATACCTTCGTACAACCTGAGGCCTTCCTTCAGAGAGTAGTGTGCAATAAGGCGTTAGAATACTTATCTTCGTTAGGTGAAGAAACGCATGAAAACGCTCAAGTGAATGAATGTATGTGTACATATATTACAAGGATACTGGGTTGTCGCTATCTGGTCCGATGAGTAGTGTGAACGTCTTAAAAGTTGCAGTCTATTTGTTTATAAATTGTTCAATAAAATAACGTAATTGTCAGATGGTAGAGGCTTAAACTATGGGTTTTGGCGCAGCGAAGCTCAGTTATTCTTGAGAACCGCCTGGTTACGAAAGGGTTTATTACCGGTGTAAATTAATCGTAACTTGATTACATTTTAACACACCACGTTTCTTAACGATGGACAGAATAAACAGATTTTAATCAAGTTATTTAACTTTGAACAAATCTTATTCGGAAGGTGACACTTAGATAGCCTAAATTATGTCAGATGCTAGAAATCACAATACAAAGCAGATCCTCTATTCATACCTGAATATTTGTTGGAGTTAGAAGTACAATGGGAATCCACAGCCTTTGATTCTATCACAGCCAGAGGAATAGTTGTTCAGAAAAAACTATCTTCCTTCTTAGATTGGAGTTGATGCTTTGGCTGGAGACTGTCGAACTGCAGAACCCTCTATGGAACTGAAGTGAAGTGAAGCGAAGTGGAGTGGAGTGAGGTCTTAATAGAAGACTGATCGGCTTTATATAGTGATTTGTATATGCAGTAAATGTGTGTGTGTGTGGTGATGTCTGACTAGATTCTCCTCTGAACATTAAGGAAGTCGAAAAGTGACGTTCCCAGCGTAAAGAATATAGTTATTTGCTCAAAGGTGAATAACTTCTCAATTGACATCATAGATTGCATTATATTTCATCAGTCTACGTTGATGTTACTCTGTTCATCTTTACTGAAACATGGCGGTGGTTTTATTTCCATTTCACCGAACAATTTACAAGAAAAATATCAAAGTATACTAAATCCTAAATTTTCCTTTTATTTTGAATTTTATGAATAAAGTTAATTTTACCCTCTGCTCGGTAGGATCACAGTAGTTTAGCTCAAGCCAGCACAGAAGTGTGATACATAGCTGTTTCAGTGCGTCAAACCCACCCCATGACACATTAAAATTCTTATTCGGCAGCGGTTGTTCCACGTCAATTCCAATTTGTTTCTGGCTATCTGTGAAATGAACAGTTTATTTGTTTAAATTAAAATATTGAGGATCACAGCACTTTCCTTTCTTAATATGACCCTGAGGTAAGGATGGCAAAAAGTCTTACCTTAAAGAGGGGAGTAGTTTGCACCTTCTTTGTTCTCTCATTTATATTTATTACTGTTGCATATAGAGATTTCGTGTGGCTTAGTGAGCAACAAAGGTTCACGATTTCATTTTCGTCATCAATAGTTATTCCTTACCTTAACATCTTATAATTGTGATCTATGAGTCCCTGTTTTCTCATCGGCATCTTTGATATTACTGCCTGATAGTGAAGAATCATGGCAACCACGATTAGCTAGTGTTCAGTACGGAAACTGGAAGAGTTTGACCATGTTTCGTTGTAAAAGAAAACTTGTGTCTCTTTCATAGTTTGGAAAGTCAAAATAGCTGAAACGCTTCACGTAGTTATCAACAGTAATGTATAGAAAGTGCCTGTTGAATTTAGAAAGTACGTGTCTATCCCTGTCATATCGTGTACAGAGATATAAACCAGTTCCCTTGGGTTGCAACGCTAAGAAACGGTTAAGGTAACTAATCAATATTGGGACTTAAGTCAAAGTTACGTCCCGCTATTTGCATGCTGGAAAGGAGCAAAGAGATGTCATAAATGATTTCATATCTAATAGACATTCGTTTGTATTCGTCATTCTTCGCAAGCGCTATTTGAAGTCACGAATTCAAAAGAAGTGAATGTTAATGGTTTGAACTAGGCAGGTAGAGTGGCTAATTTCTCTTTCTCTCTCTCTCTCTCTCTCTCTTACGCATATTTACTTCAAAATACTAATTATACAATTTTCCATGTAATTATTTAAAAGTATCCTCAAACCACGCGTGATTTCAAGCGGTGACATACGAGCTTTTGACTACTGTCACAAATTACCATAGTATAGCAACCGATGTAATGTTTAAAACGTATCATTTTGCCAATTAACTTTCAAGAGTAACTGATTCTACTTCCCGGGATTAAACCGATCAAAACAAGAACATTTTGTGGCATTTATGTCATATCGCCATTTTAGCCAATTTCTTTACTATTTCGTTGTCTTAAGTAAAGATAAAACGTTAAACTTTCTCATCATGTTAATGCACCATTCTGGCATTCGCCTGAGATTATCTAGAAACAGCCTTACTGATAGCCAAGATGGATGATTTGTATTCTCTTGCAGTTACTTTAGATTATGCCTGCCAGATTACCGTTTCCATTCAGTGATTCAGTCTGTTAGTTCCGATGCGTCTCTTTAGATCGTTTGATATGCAACTCTATTAAGAATCGCGAATTCTCAATTTCTTTGATAGGATCTTAGTGCCAAAATCATCAATCTTTAAAAAAACAGGTTTCCACTAGTGACAACTTAAGTGCTTATGGAGAGGAATATCCACAGTATATTTTATCTTGTGTCGAATAATGTTTATGCCACGTTTCATGATGATACGTCCCATTCTTAGAATACTAACACGTATCCACCAAATTACGGCAATGACAAACCATTATTAGATCTCATTCCCCGAAAACCTTCGGTTCTTACACTTCCTTCTAGGTGAGTCACTAATCAGCAGCATAGTAAGTAGTTGTGAAATGGTCGCATTATTTGACCCAGATTTCGAAAACATGCGAACGAAAATAGCGGTTATACCTGCAATTGTTGTTTTCTATGTAAATACTTGCTTTCTCTGGCTTTAGAAACTAATACACGGAGAGTCACAGAAATGGCGGATAGATACACATATTTTGTCGAATATTTTGCACAACATAGTAATGCTACATCATTGTTCAATGTACGTTTAAAGTAAACGTTCCACATATTATATTAGTCACGCATCTTATTGCTGCGTTAGAAGATTATGTAAATTCCTAGAATAGAAAACATTTTCAATGTCCATGTTGCATGAATGAGAGTGTACATAAAATGGACCTTACTTATACGTGTCATATGCAGTTATTAACCTGGTTTGAATGAGGTAAAGCGGATGCTGTGTCCGGAATTTTTTCAAATGATTAGAACTACGAGTACCGCTCAACATTTCAAACAACACTTCACCATATTTTGTAATTTTCATTCTGCCTGAAAGCTACCATTTATAGTTCGACATATTTTGAAAAGTATATGAAATTTGAGACCGTTGTTTCGTTCTAAAATTAAAATTTCTTAAAGTTAAATGATGAAGTTTCGGTTACGTAGATATTGTCATTGTAACTTATAAAACTTATTTAAAATGCCCCTTGTTGTTTTCGTATTTTTGTCCCCTGACTAATGTTTCCGTATCGATACAGTGGAGTCACTCATTCCGGGAAACTGCACTGTTTTAGCAGGCTGCTTAGGATTCAAGTGCTACACAGATGTGGACCTACCTCAAGGACACTCAAATATGTTCGGAACATATCGTAAAATCCCTTTCACAGTTTCAAGTTTGCATCTTAGTTTTTCTCCCTGATGTGTAGTCTAACATTTACGTTAATGGGGCTCTTTATACTACCCAGCTGAGGCTTCCATCACGAAAAATATAAACCTGACACCAACCGGATCAGTTGTGGAGTAGTGGAATATAGCAACAATGTGCGCGTTCACACGATCAAATTTTCTTATAGTTTTTCTGACAGGTTCCATGCCTGTGTGGAACTTTGCTTCGCACAAGTCTTTTGTTGTTTCAAGTAAATAGTGCATAAGATTAATATGAATAGGAAGAAAAATAAACATTTGAGCATGTGTTTTCCATTTCACACATGGTATTACTGAGTTATTTAGTTGTTATGTTTACAAAGTTATGCGTTAAAAGTAGACGACGGAAGTCTAGACTATATTCTAGAACGTATTAGATTAATATTAAAACATAATAAACATTTCGTAGCACGGAAATTTAAGATTTTCTTTTCATTGATCAAGTAGAAGATAATTCTCAGTTTTCAAATAAAATTACTAGAGTATAGTCGCCTCCAATTTCTTCCGTTCGGTGAATTGACGTGCATTTATTTTGTGCTTTGAAATAAGGCATAAACAACATTAAAAGTACAATAGTGATAAATGTAGGGTATAAATATGAAAGCTCTCTTGTCCCCATTTGTCTGTCGTATGTGGGAACTAAGAATCTCAACATTTTTATTATCTCTAGTTTTGTTTCAAGGATAAGTTTAGTACCAAAACCGTAAAAGATGATAAAGAAATTTTAACACTTTGTTTGTTTGTTTATTCATCTCTTCGTGCAGGCAGATTTGCACAGAAAGGTTGATGAGCAAAATGAGCCAGTGGTTTTCTTCTGTTGTAGATGACGTTCCAATGCAAAACATTGTACCTTAAGTGAAATCTCAACACCACGTTCCCAATACTTACTTAAATTTCCGAATTTCTGCATTCGATGATCCCAACAGTCCGTAGGTTTATAGATTCCCTAATTTCCGATTATGGAATTCGGAATCCACTCTTGGAATGTTTCGGAATTCTGAACACCGCTACTCCAAATTGCAGATTAAAATGATCAGCTTAAAGTATTTTGGATCTTTTCTAATTATTATAAATTTGTATCTTCACTACAGTTTGATTTATTACTTCTACCACAAAAGTTACAATTCCACAGGTTAACCCACGTCCAAGTAGAACTAATACTCCCAATAAATTTACCAAGTAATAGTTTGATCTGCTTTATTCTTAAAAGCGTCCCTGCCTCCTCAGTAGCCTAGCCTTGTGACGAATTGGCACAATACGTAGTTATCTTTCCATTTTGGGAATAATCCGACGTCGAAACATAAATCAACGATGTGTTCAAAAGGACCACTAAACATTTACCCTTTTCTCATGCAAAGTACTAAGAATGTGCAGTAAAGTATTTCATCACCATAATGAAACAATGGCCTTTCGTGCTTGTCTGTGTACATATAACTTAATTCATCTGCTTTTGAATGATCCATTGCAAATATAAAATAACCTTTCTTGACAACCCTCTCCATTGCCCTCCATATATCGTTTTCAACAACAAAATGTTCAATGACTGTCCTTGAAACATTGTGCATCTCCAAACTATGTATCGTCCCATTCGCGGAAGTAAGAAAATGCATCGGCATGACCACCGAAACTTAATCCAGTATTTACAATATCCCGAGAATTTTCTACATAACCATACGTCTTGGGTTTTGTCAAGAATCCAAAGAAATATGATTGATAGCCTGTGTTCAGAACTATTGATGCGCACACCCATGTAATGAAAAGCAACCTGACAGTAGCTTTCCCTGGCAATGTTGTCACAGATATACCAAGAACAGATAAACAATTATATACTGAGTTTTGAATTGACGTATTTTCACCTCCGAGAGTAGCCAGTCTCTTTAAACACAGAACAACAATCGTAAACATTGCTACAACGAAAGTCCTGAGAAGAAGTTCAAAACGAAAACATATTTTCATCCAACGAGGAAATTCTCTTGGGAGAGGAGAGATCCACAAGAATTCAAAGTAATATATCGAGGGAATAAGATCGAAGAATGTTTCTAGCATTGTAGATGACCGGATGACAAGCTTAAAAGAACCATCAACATTGCCGTCGTAAATGGCTTTCAGTTCACCAGCTAAAGTAAAATTCAGGAAGGTTTCTTTAAGTTGAACTTTAGGACCAAAAAGTAGATGAAATGGGGAAGAGAAATTCAGTTTCGATTGAAAAGTTTTCAAGAGTTCTCCGTAAATACCAATATAATCATACCTACCACTTTCAGTGATAATGCTTAACATTGTAGAAAAATTTTAAAATGATGATAATATATACATTACATCCATACAGGTTATTCAATTTGTTTGGAAACAAATGGCTACCAAGCAAAATGGCGTCTCTCTTCTCTTTTGGTACAAAGAGTTAACTAAATGAATTTCCTTTCACTGTATCATCAAGGTAAAAAAAATATCAAGTTCTCCATTGAAGAGGGGAGAAATGCTAGGCAATATTTGGAACAAGTGACAATCTTCACGGCTGTGTTTCTAAAGATAAAAAATGAATTTAAACTTGTTTAACGCTTATGAATTACGCTTATTCTTCTTTTGAATGTTTGAATATGTTCAAACGGAACTTTAACAAAATATGTAGATCTGAAAGTTATAACAGTTCGGATGATTTCCATACGATGAACTGCTTAAGCCTATATCTATATATCTGATTAAGCCACGTAGTTAGCTAGTTGGGGAAACTGTTATATGTTTTTAATTTTTAATTAAAATTTTTGCTTTGCTCAGGAATTATTCTATTTTATCTTAAGTATATAAAGACAAAGCTTTGACATGGAAAATATAAGATTTCATACTGCTTTCTGAAATCGAAATATTGTCACAGATGAAAGAAAAATTGTCTATTTTATTTCCCAAGTGTAAAAATTCCGTGGTCCTAAATCCATGGTGACTGAATGTTGTATTCGTAGGTAGTGCTGCCATCTTTTGAGAATAGTAGGCAAACTTTGGATCAGATAGAACGCAATGCAGGCGCTAGGTGACGCTACTATACAATCACTGTTCTTAGTTGAATTATTGTATTATATGCTACCTGGTGTTCCATTGTCATAATTATATTGCAGTGAAATAATGAATGACAGATTCTCATTTCTAGTATTGACATATCCACTGATAAGCAGTAGTATTCGCAAAAGAATTGCATTAACAAAGATATCTCCAAGGTAAGGGAAATGTATGTTCACAAACACAAACTATTTGTTCACCGTAGAGTTCACTTGTCTCAAAACTAGAGTAAATTATTTTATATTTAATATGTATATCGTATACAATATACACTTTGTATATATGGTGTTGATATCAAACATAAATACGAGTATATGTTTAGTAAATTTCTCATTAAACAGATTTAGAACGAAAAACAAAGGAGTGAATCTGAAAAAAAAAT
>JAGDQP010057420.1:0-11541 GCA_022664845.1 Lepisma saccharinum | reverse complement strand
AGAGCAGTTTGGAAGTTTTTGAGTCTACCTTGCCCCCCGCAGTTCTACTGTTAATGGTATTGGAAATATCAAGCTCTAAAAATCATTTTCCCACGCTTTTGGCAGCCTGTTGCTCCGAAACAGCGGAATTCGACAAATTACAAAGACACATTTTTTTCCTTATTTTGATGAGTTGGTATAGTAGTTACCGTCGCTGACTGCTTATCGGTATAGGGTCTGGAACGGTGCTCCGCCCACCCATCATTGTGATGCTATTGGGGAGCTGCTATGAATAAAATACAGTGGCGATCACAGTTGAATCGGTAGTTGGAGGAAGGAAATAAACGCCAAATATGGAAAAGTTCTATTTTTGCGTGAAACGTTGCTTATTGAATAGATACTTGACGAAAGTTCGAAGTGCGAAATTGTTCATATAAGACGCAATTACTTTGTTACCTTTGATACTGTGAATCTATTCATTGAGAGATTTCTGGTCCTAAAAACAACTTCTACCGTTTTGGCGTTTATTTCCTTCATCCAACTATTAATTCGGTTAAGAGCTTGGGCTCTCCTCTCCCAACACGTCTGGTCAGCCTGGGATAATATCTTGTCCAGAGAGTGTCTCGTCTCGTCTCGTGGCAACACTCATCCAGTAGTGAATTGGATATGATTGTGAATTATTATGGAGAGCGAGAGATAGACAGGGGGTGGCTCAATGGTAGAGCGCTCACCTCTGGGGCTAGGAGTCGTCGGTTCGATCCCTGCTCATGCCATTTTGACTTTGTGTTGGATAAACACCATGTGCCTTCAACCTCTGCTTAATCACGTGGAATTAGCCCTTTTGTGTGCAGATGTACATCCTTAAACCTACTCCATTATTTTTATAAGAACAAAAGAATTCTTAAGATTTCTTAACTGCACTGAAGTACACGCAATAGATGAATTTGATTTTTTTTACTGTATAAAAATAAATAAAGGCAGACATGAATCACGAGATAGCTAATTTTCCAGCACATGTAATCTTATATCAACCCTGCAACCCTTGCGTGAATACTTCCACAGCAACGCTCGCGTGGGGATAATATGACCCCAACGTAGTTTCTTACAATGCATCGTTATATCTCTGCGAATGGTAAATATAGTGTAATACTGTTATAGGTACGTAATGTTGCGTGTATTTTCCTTGTTTTCAAGTAATTCACTCAAACTTGTTTTTGTATTCTCTCTCTCTCTCTCTCCTCCGTATCTCTCTCTCTCTCTCTCTCTCTCTCTCTATATATATATATATATATATATATATATATAATAAATCACAGCCATATTCAATCCACTAGTGGATGAGGCCTCTCCCCGAAGGGAGGAGTTGGTCTACTGCTCCCACGCTGACCAGACGGGTTGGGAGAGGAGAGCCGAAGCTCTCACTGTGATCGCCACTGTTTTTTATTCACAGCAGCTCCCCAATTGTCCTCACGATGCTGGGTCAACACCGAAATTTTTTAATGGAAACATTGGTTGAAAAAAGACTTTTTTCAAACGCTCCCAACTATATATAATTACTAAAACAATTGTTTACCATGAATGAAAACATGTATAACGAAGATTCAAAGCTGTTTTAGCGTTAAATGTTGAGGCTCAGAAGTAACATGTAGCCTATGTTTGCCCACTCTTGCGCCCCGCAAAACTGATGTCTGACCAGTTGGGGGAAAATTCCCCCCTGCCTCCCCCGTGGTTGCGCCACTGGGCAGGAGTGTTACGTGAACTAAGCTAAGGCCTTGACCGCTATCTTCAGTACTCGGAAGTCATCCCCAAGATGCCATAGCTTTGCCTCTCTGATCTCTAAACATAAGAAAATGGTCTAGTCTTCCTCAGAACAAACGTGAAGTGAAAAGAATTCTGAAGTAGTTCCGAGACTTTCAGCCAGATGGGGTAATGTCTTGACCACTGCAGAACCCTGTTAATGACCCATTGGCAAGATATGCTTGGATTTTGTTGTTACATGGGAACACTCGTGGCAAGAGAGATCGAATGTCATTCTCAGAGGGGGAGGGAATATTGCCATCGTCTTCTTGCCCAATGTGAATTCGGCTTAATATATGAGAAGGAACCACGTGTGTTTGCAAGCAATATACTCTCCTCTTGTGAAAATAAGACAAGGCCCCTATGTTCCAAAGAAAAGGAAGAGGATACCCCAGCCAATGATAAATGATGCCGTACGTGCCAATGTACGGCTCAAGAAGCTGAAGGACTCCGGCAAAGCGGATTCCTCTGAAAGCTCAAAGACTTGACTCATAACACACACACACACACACACTTCATATATATGCATGTGCAGGATACAGGATTTCCAACTTTTGCCGTTTAGTGGCTAATATTTAGATTCAAAGGTTTTGGTGGAAGGAGGATATATTGTTAGTCTTAGGTTTTAATTTGCTGAGGGGGATATGTTGTTAGGTATTAATTGAAAGACTTAAGTTTTATCTCGCCAACTTTCAGTAATGTACGATTGTCTCAATCGAAGACCAGCAAAACCTTCGTTCATAAATAAGATTCTTTTTATTTGCTTTTTGGTACGATGTTTGTTTGTTGATACACTGTTTAAAATATACTTATTTTATACTTTTTGTACACATTTTCTTAATTTGTTAGTTTTGTGTTCACGAAGTGTCAGTAATATGTTCAAAAAGTGTGTGGAGATTATGTCTCTGCGAAGGTAACTTTGAACACTTCTTGTGCACTTAGTCTTTACAGGATTACTTTCCAAACACTTCTTAAACACATTATTTACATTATATCCCACAGTATAAACTCAGGGCTGAACCGACGACAATCTTCTGAAATATATGTAAGAGGAAAAAGACAATAAAGAAATTTTTTAGCGACAATTTGCACACTGGCATGGTTATCGGAGGATCAATTTAAAAATAAAAACATGTTGATACTCAAATAATCGAACAAGCGAAGATCCAAAACATGAACAAAAAAATTAATGAAAAAGAAACATAGCCTTTAATGACATCTATGTTTTGCTTTTGTAACTCTCGAACAACTTGTTATAATTATATTCACTTGTGATAGCCCAGGACTACTTCGATCAAGAGGATATAGTGATCAAAAGGAGAAGAAACAAGTTAATACCATCATGCTTTGACAAAGTTCCACCCAATCTTGGCATTGATTGGGGTGACCAGGGATTCTACTAGCCCCCTCCCAATGGGTAGTGTCACCCCACCCAATTCTCGAGTACACACCTCAACTTATTTATTTTTTTACGGTTAAAAATCGATATAAAACCTGCAAAACTTACACCCCTCCAATCTTGGCCCCCACTAAACTAAAAATCTTAGCACAATTCCTTGGGTGACCATTTCTAAGTTCCTATTTTGCTTCTGATCGTTATAGACCAAATTTGAGATAGTCCTGAGTCTATCATGTTAAAATACAGGGGCGAGTAAACTGCGGCTAGTGAACCACATATGACCTGCGGCTTGCGAGAATGTGTTAACTGAAGGTCTTTTCCATTGCGATTAGGTAAATAAATATATAAATCTATACTCGACTATTAAAACTTATACCGAGTTGATAATTATAACTATTTTCCTTATTTTATAGCCTATTTTCATGTATTGATAAATTTCGTATATGATTATATAATTCATCTTCTCCATGTATGTTAAAAGTATTGTTTTTTCTGTACAGAGTGTCCCTGAAATAAACGCACCATTTTCGGGACGTGATTATTTCAAATGACGTCATAGTTGTAACTTTGAGCGCCTGCAGCTTTTTCTTTTTTTATCTTGATGTAAATTATCGTCTCCGTAAGTTTGCACCGTTCTTTAAGAGATCTTCACTCAAAGTTTTTCATGTACAGTGAAGGAAAAGGATAAACCTGATATTCTTTCAATCTCTAAACAAGCCGATTTCCTACATTTTTTCGGAAAGTTTGGAGAGCTACATGATAACAGTCTGCTCACATAAGGGAACACTTTCGGTCGAGGAGAAAGATGAATTATTTTATTATTTGATCCTTTTTTTTTACCTAATGTCCTTACATGTTATCCCCCCTCTCTCAAAAAAAAGGTAGAGATCACAAATTTTGACTGTTTTTCTTTTATGGTGAATACTTTTCCAAGCACAAGGATAGGTTGTCTTTTAATAATATTATATATTGTTCCATATGTGAAATATCTTTCTGCAAGAATCTAAACTTAACGATTTTCTTGCCCACCCATTTTGGTGCCCTGAAAAATAAAACGCATAACATACGTATCTAAGAATAAGGAGGAGCTAATGTCATTCTGAACATCCAACAGACTAAAGAAAGAAAAAATTTTAAAAAGCAAATCTTAGAAACGGGGCGGAATACAACTTTAGAAGAAGAAAAAGAAAAGAAGAACGACAGGGCGGAAGGACGGGCAGAGAAGATTGAGAAGAAGAAGAAAAAAGAGAGACGTTCCTCAGTTTCCAACCAACCCACACTAATTCATTTGCATGTATCTTGCAACAGCATCCTTCATCCCTCTTTGAACGCTTGAAGACTGACAGGGAAGGCTGAGCCCCTAAATCTCGCTTCTGTGGCAATGATCAATGGTTTCTCTGTGACAACCCCCCGAAAGAGCGCCTGCATGCCGACTAAAGATGGCTGCGACCAAAAAGAAATAAGACTGAAGAAAAAAAAGTAAAATGGAAGCCAAAAAATTTTCCTTCTTGTCTCTCTTTGCTTGTCACCCTCTTTTCGCTTCTCACCACATCTCTTTCTCTCTCTCTCTCTCTCTGTGTGTCTGTCTGTCTGTCTCTCTCTCTCGCTCTCTCTGTGTGTGTATGTATCTTCCGTGAGTCTCTTCTTGGGTTCTTGCTATATAGCTAACTCCTCCTCTTTGAATTAAACAAACATCTGCCAGCAGACTTCACTGAAGGTTTGAATACAAACCCACCCAGAACTCACATTCAGTTTTACATATACCGACCAATTCACAAACACACACACACATACAAGTCATATGCAACTCATATGAAATAGAGAAACTTTTTAAACTCAAAAACGAACAGTATAGGTGACTTGCTAACTTGTCAAGATAATGAAAAAATTACAAGACACAAATTCAGTGTGTTTATTGCTCTTGTTTCACAGAGTCAAACACCTTTTCCAGGTCAATTTTAATTAATGTAAAGGCTCCGTTTTTTTTTTTCGTTATGTATGTTTCTTTGATTGTGTTTACTGCATTTTGTCCATGTACAGCTGAAAAGCATTCTAGGGCAAGTGTCAAAAATTAATGAGTTAAGAAACAGAAGTCAAAGATTTGTACGTAAGACACAACTTCATTATTTGAAATTTTATGTAGCATAGAATAAACATAAACACTCAAATAAAAAACAGTTTTATTTCATAGGTTTCCAGAAATATAAGTAACAATGTGGTGCTCTTTTCAAACAAGTCATAACTTTTACATATCGATTTGCTTGTACGGTGTCAGACCCTTTAATTCACGAGAGAAATATGGACTGGTTTGTCGTCATCTTTATACTGCAGTAAAATCAATTTTTTGTTGCGTAAATATCTCCCTACGCTCACGCTGTTTTTCTACTTGCAATGCTTTTTTTTCTACTTAAATATTGCTGTTTTCGTAGGTAATACATTTGATTTTACCTGTATTGCGTCATATATATATATATATTTCCTTCTTTCTGACATGTATTACCTCTTTTCTTTTACATCATTTTTGATTCGTATTGCCTCTTACATTACATTATTTTTCATACTTATTTTTGAGCTGTATTGCCTCGTTTTTCGTACTTCCTTTTTAACTTGTATTGTCCAGTATTTTCTATTTGACTTGTATTGCCTCGTTTTTCGTACTTCGTCCTTCACTTTATTTCCCCATGTTATATTTTATTCTTCCTCCCATTAACGCCCTCGTATGAACGTCAGTGAATAGAGGACAATATACAGCTTGTCCTGTCCACATCCCCCCCTCCACTTGACCTATAAGTCAGACAAAGATGGACAATACATCGTTCGATTCCTGATGATCTAAAAGGGTGGGGAAAACTATAACTTTGACTATTTTTTGGATAGTTTTTAAAGAAACATTTGATTTTCTAAAGGGGAACTTTCCTTTTATCTATAATAGAAGCATTACTTAGCTTGTCTATTTATTTTACTAGTTTCAGATACAGCTGGAAAGACCATTTTATACTGAAACTAAATGACATCAAGACCTGTATTGCCTCATCCCTTATAACCTACTTCCTCCTTGCCTAGTACTGTCCCTATATTTAAATTAATTTTGATACTTTCTTTTTGACCGTTGCCTTATTTCTTAACGTAATTTTAGTACTTTTTCTTGAGTGTGGAATTGTGTTTAAGCGTCCTTTTGTCGCCTTTTTTCATCTTTCCGTCAACCTTCACGTAGCAAAAGAACTAATGTTCTCGACTTATGATCGACACCTTTGACTCCATTCTTATAGATAGGCCTATGCCGCAACGGATTTCCGGTGTTGATTCAGCATCGTGAGAACTTTATTTTCGAATTCCAGTAAAATATGGTAGTGATTGGAGTCCCACTTGGATTTCTCCTGCTATGAAGTTTTTTTATGCCTCATTGTCTAGTACATTACTTAGTATTGTTACATTTGGTGGTATTGCCCCCCTTTTATGGTAAAAAAAAATGTTTCTTAAAATTGGGAAGAAAGCTCTTATTGTGCAGAGAGAAATAATTTTCTTAGAAAAGGGGAGATCAGCATTCTCATTTAATTGAAAATGAGAACATGCCGGTTTAAAAACAAGACCACTCATCGCTATGCTCTCATTTTGAATTAAATAAAAATTCTCTTCTCACTGCATAGATAAGAACTTTTCCCCTCCAATTTTAAGAAACTGTTTTTTTTTATTGCGTATTTTCTTCGATTAAAAATTAAGTTGTTTGCCCTTTGGAAGATAGATAGCGCGAGAGGGCCAAGGATAACAACGCACAAAGAAAGACTTGAAATCATATGGATAGAAGAATAAGAAGACGAGGAAAGAATAGTCAAAAAATAATATAAAAGAGGAGAAAAGCAAGTTTGATACTAGGTAACACTTTTCACGTCTACAATTTGTCATTTCCACTACATTATTCATAAAGAGTTACACGACTGTAAGTTGACCTGTCTGCTTACCGTATAATATAAGCAGATTTATATATATATAACAGTGAACTGGAATGCAGATGGATAGATTCTTGGATGGAGTCGAGAGATGTAAAAGCAGGATTTTCCTTCCATCGTTTCTCCCATCTTATAGCGGGGCCCAGAAAAAGAAGAAGAAAGCCGCATGAAAGTGTCGCATCTTTACCTTCTAAACACCACCTTAAGATAAATAGGTAGATTATTCTTCTTGTCTGGAAAACGCGAGGTGTTAAGTCTGTGAAAAGATGCTTTGGTAACCTTTCCGACAGAGTATAAAGATATGAGAGAAGAAGATGCATCTGAATACGAGGTCGCTTGCTCTCTTCGGGGCTACTGGGTGGGAAGGGGGAGTGATGGAGTAGAGAAAGGGGGATGACGGGTAAGGATGAAGAAAAAGGGTAGGATTTTAAGGTAATTCTTTACTGGTATTAACTATGGAGGAATAAGACAGTAGATGGACGTATGAAGAGACTGGGAAGGAAAAGGGAACGGAAGACGAATTTAAGGATGTGTGTGAAACTGAGTATGTGTGAAAGATGGAGAAAGAAAGAGAAAATAAAATGAGGAAATGGTGTAAAGGAAGATGTTCACCGCCAGAAGGTTTTCATACGTGACCGGGATGATATTACAATTCCTCTCTCCCTCACACAGATCTTAGTATTAATAACATTTTCTTTCCACCCCCTACCTCTCACATCTGCTAAAGCATTTCCACGGTAAAGGATCATTTAGCGGCCTGCTCTATTAATATCGCACACATTTTCTTCCCTTTTCATAGAAAAGGACAGAGAAGTTTCTCTATGAAGAAACAATGGGAGAGAGTGACATAAATTAGGACTTTCTGAGGGTTTACCTTCTGATGTGTTGCATTTAGATCCAAGAAATATTATATCCCGATGCCATCTTTCAACGCTATTTGCTTAAGGACTGTGTCATGGCGACGAATATGGGAATCATACTAACAAAGACAACAATGAAGCGTGGCAAGATTTGATAACAATAACTCTGTAATCAGGGCTAAACAGAATTCGTTGTTTCTGCCTTCAAATTGATGATAGAATTGTCACAATCACACTTTAAATCCTTACTATTTAGATAACACGTGAAAAATTTAATCGTGCTTCCTCGTATATTTCCCATCAGTGAAAACAACATCTTCCTACTGACGCTAGAGGTTGAACAAGCTCTTTTATGGTCTATTCCGTTCATTTACATCGTTTATACCATCTCACTCGAATGAAATCCACATAATTCCTCTGATTTCTGTAAATAGAATAGGTTTAGTATGATGCGTGTACAAAAGAGTTCTTGGAAGTTCTCATTTTTCAGTCCCAGTATGATTTACGCGCATGCGCAGAAAGACAAAACCATTTCTTACCGTAACCATACTTCCAATACTGGTCAAGTGTTTGCTGACGCCATCTTCACAGCTTATTTTCATACAAGTGGGAAATATTCTTAAACAACGAGCACCCGGATCCCTTATTGGCAAATGAAAAGTGATTTCAACGTGGCGGGAGTAGTGGTAGAGCGTAACTCATGAGAGTAACTTAGTTTATGCCTTAGAGTTCGAGCAACTCATTTCTAACCTTCTATGTTGTTTTGTGCGTATGTTTACTTATGACTGGTAGCTTGGTTCAGTCGGTAGGATGCTGGATTTCTCACTGAACGACCCGGTTTTGAGTCCCGCTTCAGGCTACCTTTAACTACCAGTCTCTCTGAAAACCAAATGGTGCCTGGTTTTTATTAATCAAGTTACTGGGAACAGAGCCAGATTAACGGAGGAGACCAAAGGTGCTCATTTTTAGGGGTCTCGCCCCAGTTACCTTTATGACTACAGGAGATACGTAACTAGGGCCCTTGCAGAGTCTATAGCACAGGACTCCATACAGCTAGATTGCCTGGCTTTTCAAGAAAAGTTTCTGAAAATTTTTCATGGTGCAGTTTGTGTCTTCGAAAAAAAAAAACTTGAAAAAGATAGATAAAAGGAGATTTTACTCAACCACCGTGAAATATGCAAAATTGTGTTGTTTCTGAAGATTGTGTTCATGTAATAGGTACAGTACTACTTGAAAATGTTTTAAAAAATCACCCCTTCTTCTTCCTGCAAACATATATCAAACTTTGCTGTTCTCCCGGTGTTTCATATACGTACAACATACGCAGAAGCCATTCACTACCCAGTTGGTATCGACCAAAAATACCACCTTCTACACTTCCCTTCCCCCGCAACTTCAATCCATATTGACTGCGTAATTGAATCCAAGCAAAACTAATCAAGATCGGCTTTCGGTTCAGCGGCTTCTGATAATGCCCGCGCATTCTTTGCCCGTCGTAGATCGCACATACCATACATTCTTCAGGTTGATACATTACCCGCTGGCTGGAACAACAACAATCGGTCTAGAACTCAAACCCAATTGGGGTAAAGATGCGAGCAGTAGGGAGGGGGATGATGGTGGAGAAACACACAGAATGAAGAGTTGGGAGGGGGAAAATGGGCGACACTGAGGGATGAAACTTCCCTTCTCATCCGTGTCTCTTGTTCGCGCTAGAGAACTTTTATAAGTTAGTGTTTACTTGCTGCATTCTCTTCAAACCACCTTCAATATCGCAATGTTCTTATTGTTATGTTTCCTTTACATAAATAATATAAGATGTAAGAGGGAGGGAATGTTATGTACTGCGTACGTGCCATACAAGTTGAATTCTTCCTTTGTTATTAAAGGGGAGGGGTTTCTAGAACAGAGGAATGCTTTTGTAAGAGGTATAAATTATATTTCAGTTCCTGAATTTTTTATTTTTTCGAGCTATATCTTAGAATTTGTCATTGATTGTATTTTCGTTGCAAGAAAGTCGTAATTTGGATCAGTGAGACTGTTGCACAAAAGTGAAAGATTTATTTGTGTGAATGAAAGTGCTCCATTTTGATAAGCTTTGTATTTTGGGGTTATTTTAATTACTAAATATCTCAGACCACATGACCATTGTGGTCAGCGGAAATGTCACTCTTAAAATGATTCGGGACAGCCGATTTCCAATCGGCATCAAAGAAGCACCAAATTAGTGCCCTGCGGCCGATCATACTTATTGATATTTTCCAGGATTTTCCATATTTGGTTCATTGCTAAATCCACTAAAGATATAATTCAAAAACTGGAATCTATCACTGAAAAATTTGTACAATGGTGTAATACATTAAGTGAGAATAAAACACAACTTATACTCTTCTACTCTTCAGGGTGTAATACCAAAAATAAATATTTTACAATGAATAATTCAAAGATCAAAGCTTCCAGATTTGTTAAATACTTGGGAGTTCCTTTAGATGAGAGGATGACATTCAGAAAACACATTCTAAACACACGTAAAAAAGGAATGCAGGAACTTTCCACCTTAAGAGCTATATACTATAACAACAATCTCTCTGTGGGGATAAAGATGCATCTTTACAAATCAATAATTAGAGCTTTTATTACGTATGGACATCAACTTGTTAACTCTGCAACAAATATAGCTCCTCTACTAAAAATTGAAAGATATAACATCCGATTTGCTTTCAAACTCTGGCATGCAACCTTCACTCCAAACCTTGCCTCCAATACCAATTCACTCTCTTAAGGCTCCTCGCTACTCTCGCCCCCACTTTTTTAACATTTAAAAAAAAAATTCAAAATCTAATCGCATTATCAACATTTTAAGAAGATACATCTCTAGTACTTACAAATTAATTATGAAATACAATGGACAGTGATCTCGAGATCTTGTCCATTGATGAGTGATACGTTGTTAATTAAATAATGACGTCATAATCTTTGACAACGAATCACTCATCAATGGGCAAGATCTCGAGATCGCTGTCCATTGTATTTCATAGTAATTTGAAATATTAGAGATGTATCTTCTTAAAATTTTGATAATTCTATTAGATCTTGGAAAAAATTGAAAATGTTTAAAAGGTGGGGGAGGAGGAATAGCGAGGAGCCTTAGCTAACTTGACAATGTACGTCATTGAGAAAACAGACAAACTACCAACAAGAATTTAGAAGATAGGATTAGCAAAAAACTTTTCAGTTCAATCACATCCATTGTTATCTCACAATTTAAATATTCTCAGGATAAAAGTGGTCTAAGCCGGTCAGAAGTCCATCCTGGGAGCCCTGCGGACCTTCCGTAAATTAATTTTTATTGAATTGAATCAATTAATCGAATGGTATTTATTTCCTCGCTTAACGTTTATAAGTGGGATAACTGCTAAAATAAACTTGTTTAGTTCTAAATATGTGATAATTCTGTTGTTTTTTTTAAACTCATATTCATGTATAGTCTAGTTCTGAGCTCTGTAGCCACGAGGGAGGAGTCGTAGCGTGATCATGGGCGGGAGGACACTCTTAATAG